>CM030358.1:362263899-362346399 GCA_017893485.1 Hemerocallis citrina | reverse complement strand
TGTAGCGGGTTGCTACCTATACCCACTAGGGTGGATCCGTTTTTGGGCTATTGGGCTTTGAAGAAAGACCCAGTTCCCAATTCGAACCCGTTTGTAGGTGAAATTACTGTTTTACCCCTGAGAGCTTTAAGATTCGTTTCCGATTTGAACGACCCCGATTTAATCCTATTTTTAGTCCTATCACATCCCCCTACTCCCGAAGACTGGTTAACAGCCTTCGAGGAGTAGTTTTATTGTTTCAATGGTGTACGGGATTTCATCGGAGTTTCTTAGGGGGTTTGGATCTTGCTCAAGGTGTAACGGTGCTGAATTGATCTAGCAAAGCGCCTAAGATTGTTCTCGGAATTTTCTGGATTTTTTCTGATTTTTTAATCATTTCTCGAATTTTTTATTCAATTTTGCGAAGTGATGATCTATTTTCAAAAAGCATTAATTAATCATTCTAATTGATAATTATTTATCCAGGAGCACAAAAATATTTTCCTGAATTTATAATTATTTTTTAGACTTTTTAATTAATTTTCTTGGAATTTTAATCATTTTTCGCAATTTTTAAATAATTAATTCGAATTATAATTAAAATAAAAGAATTAATCACATGAATATCGACGTGGCGCGATCTGGAGCGTTAATCAGGCTGTGGCGCGGTTTTTGAAGTGATCTGACGGCGGTCGTGAGATTCGTGTTTCCCCATTTTTCGTTCAGAAACACGTATGTTCGACGCATTGTGGCGAACGCGGCGAGCGTTGCGTCGAACGTGGTGAACAACACGTGGCGCGTAAGCCGTTGACTGGTCAACGCGTTTTGCCCATTTTTCGTTCGGAAACACGTTTGTTCGATGCATTGTGGCGAACGCGGCGAACGTTTCGTCGAACGTGGCGAACGACATGCGAGCGACACGTGGTACGCAAGCCGTTGACTGGTCAACGTGTTCTGCCTGTTTTTTGTTCGAAAACACGTCTGTTCGACGCATTGAGGTTAGCGTGGCGAACAATGTGTCGAACGTGGCGAATGATAGGCAAGCGACACGTTGCACGTAAACCATTAACCGGTTAATGCGTCTTGCCCATTTTTCGTTCGGAAACACATTTGTTAGACGCATTGAGGCGAACGTGGCAAACGGCGTGGCGTACGATAGGCGAGAGACACATGGCACGTAAGCCGTTGACTGGTCAATGCGTTTTGCCCACTTTTCGTTTGGAAACACGTCTGTTCGACGCCTTGAGGCGAACGAACGTCGAACGACAGGCGAGCGACATGTGGCTCTTATGCCGTTGACTGGTCAACGCGTTTAATGTCTCCGATCGTCTGACTTTTGGACGGTTTGACTCCTTGGGCAATTTGACTTCCGTCGCTTGGCGTTCTGGCTGCTTAAGATTCCGTGGCTATTGGGCTTCCTAACGGCTCATTATGCTTTCGGCCCAAGCCCACCAAGCTTTGGCTATAAATCCCTCCCCCCTTCTGATTTTACCTCACTCTCTCATTTTCACCTCATCTGAATTTTTTTCACTTCAGCGCTTGAGCGAGATTCGGGTCACCTTTTCTGTTCTCAGGTGAAGTTTTCGATCGTGTGCGTCACATTAGAAGGTAATTTATTTTTGTTTTAAGAGATGTTTAGGGTATCGTCTGGTGAAGAGACCTCCCTCTCTGGTCGGGTTGAAGTGACCCCTCCGACAGCTTCTTCTAGGGTCGATAAAGGGAAGGGGAGTGGTGATTGAGCCTTCGCCGGTTGTAGAGACAGTCGTAGAGAGAGAGAGCGGAGGATGGGTGAGTTCGGGAGGCATTCGATTGCCGTGTCTCGCTTGGGAGGGGTTTGTCAATACAGTGTTGAAGAGCTGATGCGCGTCGAGCATGGTATGGGACGGTACTATGAGGAAAACGAGCCACGAGTGCGTACCGAGGCGAATGATATTGTCTCCGTACTTACGGAGGGGGACCTTCGCACTATTAGGAGTGCTTCATGATTCCGCTGGAGTTCGAGCTCCTTCTTCCTGGACCTGGGGTTAGGTCTTGTTCGTCCTTCTCCCCCGACCTGTGCGTGTTTCCCTTCAAAGCTTTAAACGCAGGTCCACCCCCCTTCATCCGTTCGTAAGGGAGGTGTTGCGATGGTATGGTGTTGGTCCGATCCAACTCATGTCGAACATGTGGAGACATGTTACGGGGTTCGTGCTTCACTGCCAGCCTGTGAGAATCGAGCCTCGTCTCAATGTCCTCCGCAGGCTGTACAAGATTCATCAGAAAATGCTGATAGAGTACCGGTTCTATCTCAACGCTTGGAAAGGCGTTAATTTGGTCGACAATCCCAACTCGGTGAAGTCCTGGAGGTACAAATATTTTTTGATTCGGAGTAAGGAGCCGTGGGATATCCCAACTGTTTGGAGGGATGACGTGCCGAGGAGGGCGAAGGCGGAGCCATCTCCAAGTCCGGAGGAGGATATGATGGTAGGGATTCTCCTGGATCGACCCACGATGTGCTGCAGAGATATCTCCGAAGAGTCTCTTGGGGAGGTCTAAGCCTGATGAACCCTAGTATAAATTTTCTTTTTGTTTATCGTTACTTCTTTGTTTGCACGAGTTCTTCAATTTTTTCAACACTTGTCTTTTTGTTGCAGGAGACCCAGGCATGGACTTTGACGAGATCATGAGTAGGCGTTCGGCCCTGAGCGGTAAGCGGGTCGATGAGAGGAAGCGGAAGCGCACAGTCGTTCGACCGTTCGCGGCGAAGGCGACCAGGGGCGAGAGCGGCGCTGCTCCCGTGGTGGATTTAGAGTCCGCCCCTATGGCTCCGACCGTTTCATCAGTTGGACATCTCCCCCTTTCGGCGACGCTTTTGAAGCTCCCCCCTCACTGTGGCAGCCTAAACAATCCTGACCGATGAGCTAAAGAGGATCTTCGTCCCCGATTGGCAGGTGCGGAGGCACGATGGCTTCCATGGAGCACGCTGTTCGTCACTTAGCTACGCCCAAGGACAAGGCCTCCATGGAGCACGGGATTGTGTGCGACTCGGCTTTGGAGATCGCCAAGGCGCAAAATGACCGCAAGTGTTCAATGCATTGCTTAGTCGTAGGCCTTATTTTGCAAACCTCTCTCACTCGTTCTAAACCTTTGGTTCTTGCTTTGTTGCAGTCGATCTGCCATTTTAGCTACCTGCTGAGGCAAATGGAGCAGGAGCGAGAGTTGAAGGCCGTGCAAGACCAGGAGAAGGTCGAGCAGTCGAAGGCGAAGAAAGAGTCTAAAGCGGTCGCTCTCTTGGCAGTATCAAGCTGCCAAGATGACTCTGCTCGAGGCGGCGCTGGCGAAGGTGAAGGAGAGCACCGAATTGGAGAAAGAGGTCGCTCGAGAAAGGGCTGCAGAGAGGGAAAAAGCGGTTCGGAAGAAAGAGGCAGCCGTGCGAGAGGCGGAGGTCGCGGCGGAGAAGAAGGCCATCAGGTATTTGGACATGCGGAAGGCATACGCTAGGGCTTTGAACGATGTTAGCGAGCGCATCCCTGACTTCGATCGCTCGGGGTATCGTTTGTTTCCTGACGAGGAGGTTGGCGAGGAAGGGGAAGAGATAGAAGGCGAGGAGGGGGAGGAAGATGCTGTGGCGGACCCCTTAGACGGCCATAGTGACATTGTCTGAGGCGGTTGAGGGGAGCGGCCACGCACTAACACCCCTCGTAGATTCGTCCGCCGAGGTGGACACTTGACCTCCTTCACAGCTTTTATTTTATTTTTAGTAGTAGATTTTTCGTAGTGTTCTGATTGTAGCGATGCTTAATAGCGGACTGGCCACCGCTTTTGTATTCGTACTAAGCAATGCAAACTCTTTTTGTGCGGTAACGCTTATGACTTTTATTCAACATCGAACTCTTATTCAACATAGAACTATCTTGTAGTGCTAGTTGGATATAGAGTCGTGTTTTTAGACTTGTCTCGATCTAAAAGATTTTTGTCTTTCTTCTGTTGAATTTTCCAGGACAGCGAGGTGCCACGTCCCCGCTATGGGCTCGGCGTTGCCAAATTGGGGCTAGCTCGGTCCCGAGAGATGCTTTATAAGGCCGAGCAAGGGGCAGGTCATTTAGGGTGACTTTGGCTCGTCGAGACATCGAGATGAGGCGCCTTGAGGAGAGGAGTCGTGAAGTGCCACCCGAAGGCGAGGATTCTTGCCCCTCGATGGCGGTTAGCCAAGGTTTGAGACCCAAATTCCTACGTCACTCTCTATTCGAGGCGAGATCCAAGAGGGACGAGTTGAAGAACGTGGTGCTTGAGAAGAGCCTGGAGGCGGCACATCTTCAAAGGGCCGTCTCCGATGTTTCTCGCAGGGGCAGTTTGGGCTGAATGCCTCGATTGAAGATTAAAGTGACGGACGATTCGTTGAAAGAATGGGTCGTCGAGCTAGAGGCTGAGAACCTTCATCTGTGATGGCTTTCTGAGGGGAGTAACGTCAGGAGCACTTCCTGCCATCGGGGTGAGTATGCTCAAGGAAGGTCGTTCCATGAATTAGCGCTTTGTTTGCCTCCTGTCCTACGACATCCTGAGGATGCGCAAAGTGGAGTGGCCGGCTCGTCGAGCGGAGCATTCGTCGAGGCAACTGTTAGGCTCTTGGGTGCCGCCGACGCTACTCGGCTCGCTGGCTTGGAGACCTCTACGGAAACAAGGCGACATCAACACACCGCTCGCCGACCCTGCGTGTCGCTTAATAGAAGCATTCCACTCCTTATGAAGAGATAGGGCGGGATTTTGTAATCTTGTTGTTTTTTGTCTTGTACGAGTTTTTAGTCTAGAATAAGACTTGTATCTCGAGTAAGACTTGTAGCTTCATTCTTGGTGAAATAATATATTGCGTCTTTTGATGAGCTTCGTATGCGAATTTGTGTTTGGCTCATACATTGCAATTCTGAATGGTTAGCAGCCTAGTACCCGTTCATTCGCAAGTGGTTACAGCGGCATCGAACCAAGCGTTGGACTCTGAACTTGTCGTTAAGAGAGTATCAACAGTTGTAGGAGCAATTCCGAATGGTGAGCTACTTCGTACTCGCTCGTTCGCAAGTAGCAAAAGCGGCATCGAACCAAGTGTTTGACTCCGAACTTGTCGTTTAGAGGGTATCAACAGTTGTAGGAGCAATTCCGAATGGTGAGTTACTACGTACTCGCTCGTTCGCAAGTGTAGCAAAAGCGGCATCGAACCAAGTGTTGGGACTCCGAACTTGTCGTTTAGAGAGTATTAACAGTTGTAGGAGCATTTCCGAATGGTGAGCTACTTCGTTCTCGCTCGTTCGATAGTAGCAAAAGCGGCATCGAACCAAGTGTTGGACTCCGAACTTGTCGTTAAGCGGGTTTGTGCTCGGTGAAAGAATATTAAGACAATAGTTTTTCTAAGAGAGATAATTGCTTTTTATTAAAAACAACTACTAAGTGGCTGCTTCTGAATTGCGAGCCATTATTACATTTGCAAAAACAGACTAAATAAGAAAGGGAATGCTCTAGAGCTAGCTAGAAGTTGCTTGGAGCGGTGTTGTAACACCCTCTGGGTACTTCAATAAGTGCTCCGCATTCCATGTCCTTGGCACTCTCCTGCCCCTCGGGTCTTCGAGTTGATACGTGCCAGGTCGGACAACTTTGGAGATCCTGTATGGACCTTCCCAATTAGGTGCTAGCTTGCATTTCTTGCTTGGAAAAGAAATTGATAGCTTTCTGAGCGGCGGACTCTTTTGTTGTAGGATTGCTCGATCCTACGTCGATAAATTTCTTGCCGGATGATCTCTCCTGGATCTCCTCGATGAGGTCTAAGTTACCGCGAAGCTCGTTCATGTTTTGCTCTTCATTGTAGGCGATCAAACGGGGGGAAGGTAGACCGGCCTCAAGCGGGATAACGACCTCGGAGCTGTAAGTGAGGTTGAAAGAGGGATTCTTCTGTGGGCGTTCTCTTAGTAGTGTGATAGCTTCAGAGCACATTGGGGAACTGCTCTACTCATAAACCCTTAGCAGACTTGTTCAGTCTCTTTTTCAGGCCGGAGAGAATTTGCCGATTGGCTTTCTCTGCCTGACCGTTGGACTGTGGGTGTGAGACCGAGGAGAATCGTTGCTGAATGCCCTAGGTTCGCGCAAAAAGTGCTGAAGGCTGCCCCTGTGAACTGAGTTTCATTTTTCGTTACCAAGATTCGGGGCACGCCGAATCTGCAGACAATGTTTTTCCAAAAGAAACGCTACTCTATTCTCTATGATCGTTACTAGGGGCTCGGCTTCAATCCATTTAGAAAAATAGTCGATCGCCACAACAGGGAACTTTAGCTAGCCCGGTGTTGGAGGAAAAGGCCCGAGCAGATTCATTCCCCACATTGCAAAAAAGGTTGGACTGGATAGAGAGGAAAGCTGGGCTTGCGGTAGGCGGTGGATTGTTGAAAATTTTTGACACGGGCCGCATTGGCGAGCGTATTGTTCGGCATCGCGAAGGAGAGTGGGCCAAAAGTATCCATAATTGAAGATTTTGCGGGTTAGGGACCTTGCTTACAAGTGCGCGCCACACAATCCTTCATGGACCTCCTTCAAAGCATACTGGGCCTCCTCTGGGGAAAGACATCTCAAGTAGGGTCTGCCATTTACTTGAGTGTAGGAGCGTTTGTACATGACTCCCTTGATGAGTGTGTACAGCTCGGCTCTGGTTCGGATCTTTCGAGCCTCTTTAGGGTCTAAAGGAAGGATCCCATCTTTGAGAAACTCGAGCAAGGGCCTCATCCAGTTTTCTCCAAGTTCTAAGGGCAGCGTCTCCATAGGCTCGGGATCTTCTTCCTCGATGCTGGGCCTCAGGAGGACTTCTATTAAGATAGTTTGTTCGAGCCCTTGTAGGGAAGAGGAAGCTAGCTTCGAGAGGGCGTCCGCCTGCACATTCTCTTCTCGGGGGATTCGCTGGAGTTATGCATCCTCAAAAGAGGCCATCAGTTCTTTGACTTTGGCTAAGTACTTGGCCATGCGACCGTCTCGCGCTTCGTATTCTCCTGATACCTAGTTCACTATCAGCTGCGAGTCGCTAAATATCTTGACACGTTTGGCCCCGGCCTTGCGAGCCATACACAGGCAGCCTATAAGGGCTTAGTATTCAGCCTCGTTGTTGGACACTCGAAAGTTGATACGGAGTGAGTATTGGAGGATGAAATCATCCAGGCCAGCCAGTATGACTCCTGCTCCACTCCATCGGCACACGAGGACCCATCAACATATACTGTCCAGAACGGGGGTTTCTCTACCGCTTTGCAGGTGTCGGGAATTGTGCTCTCTACTATGAACTCCGCTAGGGCTTGAGCCTTGATAGTAGTTCGAGGTTGATAGCTGATATCATGCTGGCTAGCTCGATGGACCACTTCATAAGGTGCCCCGAGGTCTCGGGCTTGTAGAGAACTTGTTTGAGCGGCTGGTCGGTAAGAACGACCACCGAGTGAGAGTGGAAGTAGGGGCGGAGCTTTCGGGCCGCCATGACGAAGGCATAGGCCATCTTCTCTAGCTTCGGATAACGGAGTTCAGCGTCCCTAAGGACTTTACTCACATAGTTGATAGGCCTCCGCATCTTGTTTTCTTCTCTTACTAGAACAGTGCTGAGGGTATGCTCTGAAGCGGCAAGGTATATGTATAGGACTTTCCCAGGCTTTGGCTTGCTCAAGAGTGGGGGGTTAACTAGGTAGACCTTGAGCTAATCAAAGGACTCTTGCTGCTGTTGCCCCCACTCAAAACCTTTAGCCCCTCTGAGGGCCTTGAAGAACGGGAGACATTTTTATCCAGATTTGGAGAGAAAATGCCCTATGGCCGCGAGGTGTCCGGTGAGTCTCTGCACATCTTTAACATTGGTGGGGGGAGCCATGTTGAGTATAGCCTGAATCTTCTTGGGGTTGGCCTCTATGCTCCTTTGGCTGACCATGAACCCTAAGAATTTACCGGATGAGACGCCGAACGCACACTTGTTCGGGTTCAGTCTCATATCGTGTCTCCTTAACATGTTAAAAGCTTCTTGTAGATCAGAGACATGATCCGATTTGCTGACGCTCTTCACCAGCATGTCATCTACATAGACTTCCATGTTCCGGCCGATCTGTTGCTTGAAGACCTTGTTAACAAGGCACTGATAGGTGGCACCGGTGTTCTTGAGCCCAAAGGGCATGATCCAGTAGCAATATAGACCCTGGTCGGTAACGAAAGAGGTCTTCGGAATGTCTGGAGGGAATATTTTGATCTGATTGTACCCAGAAAACACATCCATGAAGCTCAAGAGTTCATGGCCCGAGGTTGCATCAATCAGGGCGTCGATGCTCAGGAGCGGAAAAAGATCTTTGAGGCAGGCCCTGTTTAGATTTGTGAAGTCAATGCAGATCCTCCAGCTCCCGTTGGCTTTCTTGACCATCACGACATTGGACAACCATTCCGGGTAGTTGACCTCCTGTATGAACCAAGCCTTCAGGAGTTTCTCAACCTCTTCTTTGATGGCTTGCTGGCGCTCAGGGGCAAATTTGCGTCGCTTTTGCTGAACAGGTCTGGCCCCCAAAGCGACATTGAGGTGGTGCATGAGGAGCTCTTCGGAGATTCCTGCCATGTCAGTCGCAGTCCAGGCGAATAGATCGCGATTTTCCCTTATACGGCGGATAATGTCGGATCGGACGGGAGGGGGAAGGACTTTGCTAACCTGAAACGTCCTGGTCGGATCCTCTTCCGAGAAGGCCACCTCTTCCAGCTCATCGACCAGTTTTGATATAAGTTGGCGACTCCCCTGGGGGAGTTCGAGAGCTTCAAGGGAGAGGACCGGTCCTCCCAATGAGGTCATGTAGCATTTGCGGGCCTCCTCTGGCTCCCTCTGACTCCTCTTACGCCCGCTGTGGTGGGGAACTTCATCTTCATGTGGTAGGCCGAGGGACGGCCTGAAGAGCTGCTAGGCCTGGTCGGCCTAGGATGACGTTGTAAGCAACTTTCACGTCCACCACCATGAAGTCTATCGGCTCGGTCCGGGTGATGGGAGTTTTGCCAGCGGTTACGTCGAGAGTTATGACACCTTCGATCGTCACTGGCACCCCTGTGAACCTGTGGAGAGTGTAGTTGGCGGGCTTGAGTCGATCCCTGGACAGCTTAAGACCTTGAAAGGCCTCAAGAAAGAGAATGTTGACCGAATTGCCGTTGTCGACTAAGACCCGGTGCACATCAAAGTTGGCAATTTGGAGGTTTATTACCAACACGTCACAATGGGGCATTGGGATGCCCTTCAGATCTCTATCTGAAAAAATGACAGGGACCCCAAGGCCCTTGGGGGGAGGACGGTTCTGCACAGAATTTACTTCCCGAATAAAGGCTTTTCAGGAGGAGTTCGAATCTCCCCCCATTGGGCCTCCGTGAATGAGATGTAGGACGACCTCTGCTTCGGAGTCCAGAGTCTCCGCGTGCCGCTCGACTCGCTTATTAGCCCCCTTGGGGGGCAGAGGAGGATCTGCCCTTCCCTTCTTCACGAACCTGGAGAGTTGCCCTCTGAATAAGAGCCTCGATCTCGTCTTTTAGGGCCCGACAGTCATCCGTGTCATGGTCGTGGTCCCTGTGGAAGCGGCACCACTTGTCTCTGTTTCTCTTCTTACCCGGAGTGTTCATCTTCGGAGGTGGTGGGAGAAGACCCTCTTTCCCGACCTCCATCAAGATGGCTGAGACTCACGTTGAGCGGGGTGAATTTCTCAAAGCGGGGAGGAGGGCGACGCTGGCCTCCGTTGTCTTTTTGGAGCTTCTTAGCTCCTTCATTAGCGCCCTTCCGTTTGTTCCCGGAGGACGATCCCTCAGGAGCGGGGCGGATGAGTGCCTATTCCGCTCGGATGTATTTCTCACTCCTAAGCAGGAGTTCTGAGAAATCCCGAGGAGACTTCTTGGCAAGGGATGCTCTGAGATTGTCGTTAGTGACATTGGATTGGAAGGCAGCATAGGCCACGAACTGGACCACGGAGGCGATGGATCTGGCCTCCGCAGTGAAGCGTTTAATATAGTCTCTTAGCCGCTCGTACTTCCTTTGATGAAGCAGTAACAAGGAGGTGCTCGTCTTCTCAGCTCGACGGCTACTCACGAAGTGAGTCAGGAAGAGGCCTTCAAGCTGGTCAAAGGAGAAGATGGAGGCCGGGGCTAGTCGTGAGTACTACTCTTGCAGGCCCCTTCAGCGTGGCCGGAAAAGTTTTGCAGAGAAGTGCATCCGACGCCTGGTGTATCATCATGAGAGTTTTAAAACTCTCGATGTGGTCTGCGGGGTCGGACTCCCTGTTGTACGATTCAAAATGAGGGAGCTTGAAGTTCTCGGGGATTGGTGCTTTCATTATGGTTTGGGAGAATCGAGGCCTGCTGGGGCGGAAGTTCCTTGCCCGTTGCTCTTCTTCTCTGTCCAGTCGGCCAAGGCGCCTTTCCATCTAGTGGAGATGGCGGTAGACAAATTCTTCCCTTCGGTCATACCTTGCTGAGGCCCGGGACTCGTCCTCGCGCGGAAGGGGACTGGGAGTGCAATGACGATAGCTCAGGGCAGGTTGAGGACTGGGAGTACGACGCCTGTGGCTCGGGGCAGATTGAGGACTGGGCGCCCGTTGAACGTGGTCGGGAACAACGTTGAGGGCCCTTAAGATTGCCTCTTAAAATTACTGGAATTCTGCCCTCGTAACAGGTGCCTCCCGCTCTCGGTGGTCCCGTGGGGCGGGTCGACTGATTGGAGAGCGGCTTCTCCTTTGACGACGCTGAGGTGACTCCCTTCGGCTCCTGGAAGAGTTTGACGTTCTGCGATCTGGCTTGCGGGGGATCGGGCTCTAGGGGACCGAATCGCTGGACCCTTTTGATGTTCTCGGCGGGGTATCCCGTCATGGGTCCGCCTCTTATCTAAGCGGGTCCGAAGATCTACCCCATGCTGCTTGTTGACGATGATGTGCCGGAGATCCTTCTGCATAGGGGGACTTTGCGAGGCCATGGAGTCGGACGAGGGGTTGTGTATCGACACATGGTCGCGATGAGGAGGTTGCCCGTCGACTTCGGCGGGAGGGTCCCGCGGCATCCCCTTGTGGCCCTTGAGGAGCCTGCCGGGGTTGAGGTTGTTGAGGAAAAAGCGTCCAGGCTGCGGTTGCTGGACGGGTTGAGGGAGAGGCTATTCAGGTTGCTGGACTTGTTGAGTGGGTTGAGGGGGGAACCTCCTGGACTGGAGGAGGAGCGGGAGTGGCTCTATGGTTAGAAGCCGTCGTCTTTCCCTTTTTTGGAGGCATAGCTTGAAACTACCTTGGCTGATGAAATAGGGCTGGATCGCCTTTTCTGTTTCTCACAGACGGCGTCATTCTGTTGCTGCTGATTTCTGGTGTGGGAGCAAATAGATGAGTTTGTGGATTCTTGAAGGAAACAAGTAAGCAAACCTGTTGATTTTCACCGGCGTGTTGACTGGTTTCTAGCTGCTGCCGCGAACCTTCACAAAGTTCAATACACCGGGATAGATCCCGGCGACGAACCCTCCGATGCTCTTGTCAGTAACCAGAAAGATTATGAAAGAGCTTTATGTAGAAAAAGATTCATTACCTTGTCACGGTGGGGGAAGAAGGGTATTTATAGTCGCCTTAGGAATCAGTTTCGAGATAAGGATAAATCTGTACTTTCGGATGCTTATGGATAGGAAGAGAGTTTGACTCGTTTCGTGATAAGAGGTTCAGTTGAAACTGTCTCTTAGGGATAACCACGAATTTGAATTACTCCTTGTCCATCTGGGTTGGTTTGTAGCGGGTTGCTACCCATACCCAGTAGGGCGGATCCGCTATTGGGCTTTGAAGAAAAACCCAGTTTCCAATTCGAACCCTTTTGTAGGTGAAATTACCGTTTGATCCCTGAGAGCTTTAAGATTCGTGCCCGATTTGAACGACCCCGATTTAATCCTATTTTAACCATATATATATATATATAGAGAGAGAGAGAGAGAGAGAGAGAGATGGATACGAGAGATGGATACGAGGAAAATTTCCTCATAGTGTTCGTAATTACTTGGTGAGACTATATGGATGCTCTGCACTCTATATGGATGCTCCACACTGTTCATCATGTCTTTTATGTCATAAAATGTAGGTGCACAAAAAACTAAGTCGTTTTGAAGCCTCTAACCATGCATCATGTGATGCAATTCATTTTGTTATTGAGAACTACTCATTTAGCAACCGCTTAGGCTCTGTTTTGTTTTGCTGAAGACAAAATAAATTTTAACCACATAATTTTCTTGGTGAGTAATAACACTTTCAGAAAAACTAAAAGTACCTCTAGAGGTGTAGTGAGAAAAAGGCCCAAAACTATAGTTTTGGGAAGTGCTTTTGGTTGAACAAACGTGTAATTGAGTTTTCCCAAACACCCTGTTTGAGTCAAAGTGCTTTAGAGTCTAAAATCATTCTTCAAAAGCAATACCAAATAGAGCCTTAAAACATGGATTAGAAATATCCAAATGGTTTGATATTTTATTGGCATGCATGATATTATATTACTAGATTTGTCCGTGGACACGTGACTACGTCTTCGGAACGATACAACACACGAAAAGCCCTGTAAACAGTGAAACAACAATTATGTAGTTCAAGTTTGAATAGTATGACAATAATTAGTTGTAAATAAAAGTCCATGTTTCTATTAGTATATGTTGAAAAATAATTATAAATGAGGGTGTAAAATCCAACTTCGTAGAATTTTAAGAAAGGAAAATGATGAAATTTAACTGTTGAAGAGATATTTGCTATTTTCAATATAACATGTGCAATAAAAAAACTTAAAAATTCTGAAAATTTTACAAACCTGAAATCTTAAAATCTAAATTTGTAAGTTTGTAAGTAAATAAAGAAAGAATGGGAGAGAGAGGGAGAGAGAGACAGAGAAAAATATGAAAAATTGAAGAGAGAAGAGAGAGATAGTAATAAAGTAACGAGTATTTTAGTTTTGGAGGGAAAAATTTAATTTTGGGGTTTGAAATTTTGGGCGGAAAAATATGTTTTGTAAGAATCAATCTAGGCCATTGGTTTTAGGGAAGATTGAATGAGAGCCACTTGATAGCTTTCTTTGTAATTTATTATATAGATAATAATTATGATCTATGTGGATCGTCGATTGGGTCCCCATGGAGCGATTACAAGTGCTCTATACGAGGGAATCTTCTCATATACATATGAGCCCCCGTCTCGCTATATGTATATCCTTTATACTACATACCTTAAATAGTCTAAGAATGTGCAATCAAGTCATTTCAAATTTGATTTTTCCCCACACCACATCGTTGCAAAAATAAAAATGTTTCAGGCATACAATTTTTGAACATTCTTGGAAATATCACACATATTGACTTGATGTAGCAGACATTTGGTATCACCTTCGTAAAGTGATTAAAAATCAATTTTAAATTCTAAATATGGTTAAAATATTTAAGTCTTAAAGCAGCATGCAATCTATTGTTTTGTTAAAGGCTAAATTTCACTTTACTCTACTGAGTTTTTAGCAATTTGCAACGCACCCTACCAAATTTATTTTTTGACGACCTGCCTTTCTATTTAAGTTTTTTCTTGGCAGCTTATAATTTTTAGACTAAAGTCGTTAAGTGGGGTGAGTAATGACCAAATTACCCCCGTTAAGTTGTGACATTAGCAAAATGGTAGAACCCAACCTGGATCCAAAGTCAAACCCAAAATTTATCTTCCTTTCTCTCAAACCCAACACATCCCAATCTAGACCCAGACCCAAAATATCATCTTCCTCATCCTCATCCTCATCCCTCACATACCCTATGCAACCTAACCTGACTCCAACCTAAACCTTTTCACACTCTCTACCTTCCTCTTCCTCCTACCCCTCTCTCCCCCCTCTCCTCGCCAATCCAACCCAACAGAAGATCTCAGATTTGATCCCACTCCTCGTCTTCTCTTCGTCAACATTTCTCTCTACTACCCCAAATCTGATGGCCCATCTTCCTACCTGAATCTGCTGACCCTTCTTCCTCCCCTTCTCTTCCAACCCGAATCCTCTTTCCACCATCTT
The DNA here is from genome assembly GCA_017893485.1 of Hemerocallis citrina. Taxonomy (NCBI): domain Eukaryota; kingdom Viridiplantae; phylum Streptophyta; class Magnoliopsida; order Asparagales; family Asphodelaceae; genus Hemerocallis; species Hemerocallis citrina. The sequence goes on along the minus strand of CM030358.1, from coordinate 362,332,392 downwards.
CTTTTCCAACCTGAAATTGATAAGCCCTTTCTTCACCATTGACCTCAAATTCATCGTAAATCCAATAGCTTCAACTCCATCAACTCTAATCCAACCCAAAACCAATAACCTCAAGTCTATCATCCATCACCACTCCCAAATCCGCTGCCACCACCTGGACCTCTACTGTTTACCTCCTTACCTCCTCTCTGAAGTGAACTCAAACCCGAGAATTTTGCCATCTTCACATTTTAGGTGGATTTGCTTTAGATCTAAACCCATCAACCCACCCCCATTTAAAAATATTGAGTAAATATTAGTTGTAAAACTTAATAAAATGCAGGGGTAATTTAGACACTAAAAAGTCTTAAATTAACCCATGTGGCGTGACTGCATCTGATGGGTGAATAGGAGTAGGGCCAAGTGCCCAATGGAATATAACGGTGGTAGGGTAGATCGTCAAAAATAAATTGGGTAGGGTGCGGTGCATATTGCTGAAAATTGAGTAGGGTTAAGGGAAATTTATCCTTGCCAAATTATTATAATATGTTAATATATTTTTTTGCTATTTATTTTTATTTACATGTAATTTTTTTTATTTTTAAAAGACATGTTATTTTTCTTTTATCTTTTCTTCTATACAGTATACCCATGAAAACATGATTTATAAATTATAAAACTTCACTGTTAAATATAATAGTTTTAAGCTACAAATTCACATTATTATTCTTTGCTTAAGATGAGCTGAAGGGCTTTGTAGTTGCTTAAAATATGGTTGTGTTATATATTAATAAAATTCACTCTTAACTCTATCTAAAATCCCTTCGGCTCCTTGATTTTTCTCCATCTAAAGATCACCATCTGATCCAGCCACATAATCCTTTCCCCAGCCGCCCTGAAGATGATCTATGCTGCCCTCCGCCAAAACCCACTTCTTCTTCGAACCACTCTTTACTGTTCTTTCCCTTGAAGTGCTTCTTGGTCGGGTTGTTTGGCTTCAAAATCTCTATCCTTACCCGTGGTACGCTCTTCCCATGCTTGCCATGCCTGCCACCTTGTTTTTGACCGAAGCAACAGAAGTTGCAACTCTAGTCCTAACCTCGAGGGGAGATTCATCAATAATACGTCTCTGTCAAGACATTGACTTAACGAGAAATTTAATTGATCAATGGCTTATTTGTTATACCAAGACCTACTTATCTCATTAAATAATAAAATATCTGTGAACTTAATTTTACAATCTATTATCTTTCCATTTTCTTCTGGTTATGTCAAAAAGAGCGTTTGCTTTTGCTGCAGGACGTATCATTCAATAACCATGACAGAACAACTGATTATTATTCATTGATTCACAAAGTCAAACAGAGTTTGTTGCGGTTTGACTTCTTACCAAAACTTATGGGTACAGAAAAGTTTTAGTTGATAACTAAAAACACAAAACTAAACAGCACTCCTAGAATCTAAATACGGAAATATGATGATGATAAACCATCTAACAGCTGAGAAATAGTAAGATATAACTACTTTTTTTTATTTATGTTTTGTGTCTTGCAAAACTTTCTCATTCTTCTCTTCCCTCTGCGTAAGTAATTTGTCTGTTTGAACAATTTTACGCCATTTAAAGGGTTTATAGTTACTTCTTGTACGCTCACTTTAAGTTCTCTTGTATAATTTAATAATAAATCAATGTTTTAAGCGCGTCCTTTTGATATGGAAACTTTCCTTTTTATGGTCTGTTTCCATCAAGGTAATCATTTTTAAAATGTTAGCTTCTGTTGTTTGTTTTATTTAGACCTATAATTGTACTCCTTGTATGCAGAATGATTTGAAGGAACTCTGGTCTCTGTTAAACTTACTTCTGCCTGAAGTATTTGATAACAAGAAAGCATTCAATGATTGGTTCTCTAAGCCCTTTCAGAAGGATGCCCCTGCCCATAGTGAAGAAGAGGATGACTGGCTTGAAACTGAAAAAAAGGTGATTATTATCCACAGACTTCATCAAATTCTCGAGCCTTTCATGCTAAGGCGTCGTGTTGAGGATGTTGAAGGGTCACTACCCCCAAAGGTTAGTTTCTCCCAAGCTAGTGAGCTACTACTTTTTTTTACTCTGTTTTTCCATTGGTAATAATGCTTACTTATTGCTTGATTCAGGTGCCAGTAGTTCTAAAGTGTAGAATGTCAGCTATCCAAGGTGCCATATACGATTGGGTTAAATCTACCGGTACCATTAGGGTAGATCCTGAAGACGAATTGCGCAGGTCGCAGAAGAATCCGATGTACCAAACTAAGACATATAAAAATCTCAACAATAAATGTATGGAGTTGCGCAAAACTTGTAATCATCCTTTGCTCAACTACCCTTATTTCAATGACTATTCCATGGATTTTCTTGTTAGATCTTGTGGGAAACTTTGGATTCTAGATAGGATTCTCGTAAAACTACAGAGAGCAGGGCATCGTGTTCTTCTTTTTAGTACCATGACAAAGCTTCTAGATATATTAGAGGAATACCTGCAATGGAGGCGGCTTGTCTATAGGCGAATTGATGGCACAACAAGCCTTGAAGATCGAGAGTCTGCCATCATCGATTTCAACAGCCCCGATTCCGATTGTTTTATCTTCTTGCTGAGTATTCGTGCTGCTGGAAGAGGTCTAAATCTCCAGACTGCTGATACTGTTGTTATTTACGATCCTGACCCTAACCCTCAAAATGAAGAGCAAGCAGTGGCTAGGGCTCATCGTATCGGGCAAACAAGAGAGGTGAAAGTCATATACATGGAAGCTGTTGTTGACAAATTCTCGAGTTATCAGAAAGAAGATGAATTGAGGAGTGGAGGAACTGGAGAATTGGAGGATGATCTTGCTGGAACAGATCGGTATATGGGGTCCATTGAGAGCCTTATACGTAATAATATCCAACAATATAAGATTGATATGGCAGATGAAGTTATAAATGCTGGTCGATTTGATCAAAGAACAACTCATGAGGAGAGGCGGATGACACTGGAGACGCTTCTACATGACGAGGAAAGATATCAAGAAACTTTGCACGATGTACCTTCTTTAGAGGAGGTAAATCGAATGATTGCTCGTAGTGAAGAAGAGATTGAGTTGTTTGATCAAATGGACGATGAGTTCGATTGGACCGGAGATATGTTGAAACATAATCAAGTTCCAAAGTGGCTTCGTGCCGGTTCGAGAGAACTAGATGTTGTTGTTGCTAGATTATCTAAGAAGCCATCAAAGAATATATTAGCTAGCAGTATGGATTTGGAACCAAAAGAGATATTACCTGACAAGTCTGAGAGAAGGGGACGAGCTAAAAAGAATACTATCTATAGAGAAGTTGATGAAGATGGTGATGAAGACTCGGATGCGAGCTCGGTGGAGAGGAATGCATCTTCTTTGCAGGAGGAAGAGGGACAGTTAGGTGAGTTTGGTGATGAAGATCTAAATGGTGATGTTGACATGCAACCTAGTAATAAGAAAGATCAAGAAGAAGACGTTCTTATTTATGATGGTGGCGGCTATGAGTTATCCCATGCAATGGAAGAAAACAAAATTGCCCGAAGGTTTGAGGAAGGTGGTGCTTCTTCTGGATCTTCTTCTGGCACTCAGAGGTTGCAACAGTCATCTACTCCTTCCATGTCATCACAGAAGTTCGGATCTCTTTCTGCTTTAGATGCCAAGCCAAAGTCTCGTTCGAAGAGAATGGTGTGTGGCTCATTTTTGAAATTCGCTTATGATTTATGTTTTATTTTGTCATGTATATGAAGATTCTAATTTTCGTAAGTATTTAATTTTTGTATAATTTAGTCAGATGAACTAGAAGAAGGAGAAATTGCTGTATCCGGTGATTCTTACTTGGAACGCCAGCAATCAGGTAGTTGGAACCATGATCGTGATGATGGCGAGGAAGAACAGGTTCTCCAACCGAAAATAAGGCGTAAAAGAAGTATGCGAATTCGCCCAAAATCATTGCAGTGTGGCTCACAACTACCAATGCAGGTAGACAATGATTATGACATGCAGTCAAGGACTGATCTAGAGCTTGATGCATTCAGTGAGCCTGGTTCAGAGAGATATGATTTGCCTAACTCAGCTATGAGTCAGAAACACAATCTGCCACCAAGGTCATCACATATTAATCTGCAAAAATCCAGCAGGTTGAGTTCTCTCTCTGCGGAAGAAGCTATGGATCATTCAAAAGAAAGTCGGAATGGTAAGGCCATCAACACTCATGGTACTAGCTTGGCAGGGGCAAAAATGTCAGACAGTATGCAGAGGAAGGTATGCACGCTGGTGTAAATTCCAACTACCATCAACTATGCTTCCTACTGAATCTATGTTCATGCTAACACAAGAATTCATACCTGAAGATTAAATACAATAGATGAAAACAACTGTAGGAAAAGTCCTTGAGAATAACTTCAAATAATTTGGATTGTTTGATAAGTAAGCGTACTGTTAAAGTAATTGATGGACACTGTTGAAGATTGAAAAAAAGTAATTAATAAAGTTATTAATAAAGTTATGGATAAAGGTATTGAAGAGAGAGAATGACATACTTCAAAATTACAAATATGGTGAATGATGACTGGAATAAAATTAATAAAAATATTATGAACAGTACATTGATTTCCACTCTCAAAATGTGGAAATCAAAAGCTCAAAAAATCAGCACTGTATAATCATTGACTAACTTCTCCAATTAATTTTATTGACAAATAAAGTTGTAAACAGTGCTCCACCCTTGGATTGCACTTCACACAGTAGAACTACGAGAAAACAAACATCCCCTTAGGGGTGGTTTGGTTAGTTGAAAAGTGCATCCAATCTAGAAAATTAGAAAATTAATGTTTCAAAAAGAAATATTTGGAAATGGGTTCTAAAAAGTGGTTTGTTCAGATGTAGTTTCTGTGTTCACTGTAGTGTAGGATAGAGATGAGAGAGCAATTTTATACAGTAGTAAAAAATTAATGTAAATGAGTATTTGGAGTTGTTTTATTGGAGAATGTGAAGAGAGGGGAGAGAAATTAATTAAAAAGAAGTGAATAGTGTTCCTCCTCTCATTTTGGCCGGAAAAAAGTAGCCAGAAAGTGCTACATTGTTCACTTCACCGAAATCAAATACAATCCATTTTCCTCATAAACAAAGCTATGAACAGTATTCTTTCTTCAGAAATCATTTCCAACTGTATCTTTATTGTCAAACAAACCACCCCTTAACGTTTTCAACTTCCAGCACGAAAGTTTCTTCCATAGCTCGGTTATGTTGAAAAGATATTAGATTTCAAGTGTGGACCAGACATCTTTGATTCATACCCGTGGATGTACTCAATATGAAAGCATACTTTACCATAAAAATAAATGCCCATCGAAGTTGGCCTGACTCATCTTTCCAGCCTAGTACTTCTGTATGATGCTGAACATAAGAGATTTGCATGGAGGAAACTAAAGGACATGGATTATTATGAAGAGTAAATTACATAAAACTACCCTATACTTTATGTGGACCTGACATCTTTGATTCATACCCGTGGATGTACTCAAAATGAAAGCATACTTTACCATAAAAATAAATGCCCATCGAAGTTGGCCCGACTCATCTTTCCAGCCTAGTACTTCTGTATGATACTGAACATAAGAGATTTGCATGGAGGAAACTAAAGAAGGACATGGATTATTAAGAAGAGTAAATTACATAAAACTACCTCTATACTTTACGCCTTTCTTAGATAACTACCTTAACTTTGCTTTAATATGTGTAACCTCAAAGCTTTCAGTTTTTTAAACAAATTTTCCCTCCAACTTTTATCTACTTTCAAGAAACTACCGAAAACTTTATGTTCACATATTTAATCAAAGTTTTCTCTGAGAAAGGCCCAAAGTATGTGCTACTTTTCTGTGATTTAGCCTTATCCAGAAGCAAGTAATAAATTGAAAATTATGGCTGTTACATGTAAATCTCATAAAAATAAGAATGGCATAGACATATTCTTAAGTTAAATGTGGTATAAAGTTTAACTTCATATTTATTATCATATAATGATAGTCATTGTGAAAATTAAGAGTAGATGTAACTTCCATTGACGTTACTTGATTTAACACTTTTTCGCCGTTGGATAGGTATAGGGCTGCAAACGAATCGAGCTATTCGGCTCGAGCTTGGTCAAAGCTCGGTCAAGGCTCGACTCGTGACGAGCTCGAGCTCGAAAATCGAGCTCGATAGCTTAACGACCCGAGCTCGAGCTTGGGTTTTTTAATTTTATTTCAAGCTAAGCTCGCGAGCTACTCGACTTGAATTTGGTCAAAGCTCGGCTCGAACCGAGCTCGGGCTCAAAACTGAGCTCGATTCCTTAACGAGCCGAGCTCGAGCCTGAAGATATTCGGCTCGGCTCGATTTGATTGTAGCCCTAGATAGGTACATATTTATGTAAACTTTTGATGAATTTACAAATAAACTGAAAAGAAAAGCATGTACATAAATTTGATGCACATTCAATAGGTAGGGAAGTGTTATAAAAGTTGGAAACCAAACTATCCTTTACTCTACCAATGTAATTTGAGCACATTTTAGCCATTAGATTTATTTTGAGTTTTGCGGAGAGTGGGTGTCGTAGTGTCTAAACCTATTAAATATATTATAAGTAAAGAATGATAAAATCTTTAAGCACATCTAGTGGCTAAAAGATTGTTAACTTTATAATTGGAAGTAAGGTTTATAGTCCAGCTCTCTTATCTATATTTCTAATATAGCTAAGAAGTAGCATACATATGTGGCTCTATGTTACTGTGGCATTACTTTCCTCTATACTACATGAATTTGTGGGGAAATTTTATAGGACGGCTGTCAGACCATCAATCTGACATTAATGATGTATTAAACAGAGTGGTGGGCAACAAAGAAACATGTCCAAAAAATGAATGTAGCGGAGATGAGGATGCTAAGATGGATGTGTGGTAAAACCAGGAAGGATAGAAATAGAAACGAACATATACGAGACATGCTAAAGGTAGCTCCTATTCAAGATAAGTTAAGAGAGAATCACCTCAGGTCATTTAGATATGTCACAGGTAAATCTAGTAGTGCCCTGTTAGAAAGAGTGATTTGATAAGTATTGAAGGTAGAGTTTGGGGTAGAGGAAGATCTAAACTTACTTGGGTGGAAACGGTGAGAAAAGATATGATAGCCCGTGACCCTACAGAAGATATTGCGCTAAACCGAGCAGAATAGAAAACCAGGATTCATGTAGCCGACCCCAACTAGTTGGAAAAAAACATTGTTTTTGTTGTTGTTAACCATTCACTCTCTTCGTTGTTTTAGATGCCTGGTAGGTAGTTTAGAACTTGTACTAAGATAAAATTTAATTCTTTGAATTGCTATCATTTTCTTCTTTTTCCAGTGTAAGAATGTTATTGGCAAGTTGCAGCGAAGAATCAGCAAGGATGGCCAACAGATCGTGCCTGTCCTATATGACTTGTGGAAGAAAAATGAGAGTGCTAACCCCTTAGATTTGCTGAGAATTGACCAGTGTATTGATAATTTTGAGTATAATGGTGTGACCGACTTCATAGCCGACTTTCAGTTGATGTTGAAAGATGTGGTTAAATATTGCAAGTACTCGTATGAGGTATGGCAAATTTCTCATTATTTTATTATCTTCCAGTCTGGAGTGCTTCGAATTTCTAAGTTTGTTTGTTTGTTTTGTTTGTTATTTTATTATTATACTAGTAGCTATTTGGAAAAAAGTCATGGACCATGGTCCATGAACCAGTGGGCTTACCCCAACTTGATCATAGCACTTTGCCAACCATATGATCCACGCAACGCACACATTTCAAATCAAATTAAGTTGGGTAAGCCAACCAGTTCATGGACCATGGTCCATATGATTTTTTCCCCGTGGACATTCCAATTGAGTTCAATGGTCTGAACAGCTGGAAGAAATATATAACACTGATACAGAAACATTTTTGATATTTCCTACAGTAACACGGAAATTTTCCTTTTATTTCTTGTACACCAGTATGAATGTTTCAGCAGTAGGTTAACTGCCACACCCTTGCTCATAATTCTTGTATTTATGTAGTAAGCACTGTCTGTGTGGAGAGAGAAGTTATTAATCAGGGGTAGAGCCAGGGTTGGTCTAGAAGGAAAGGGGAGAAGGGAGAGAAGGGGGGCGGGGGTGGTGGGGTGGATGTTAGTGGGTAATAAATTATATTTCATACAATAGAATTGTTCAGATTACTATGATTTGAACCGCAAACCTCTCAGTTACTAAAAAACACACTAGCCACTACCATACGACCACTTATGAAATGTTTAATGTTTATCGAGGGGCCAGCCTCTACCAATTCTCAAAATTTTAGAAACCCCTTGTACAAGGTTTTCAAAACTTTGCAGGGACTGCATCCTGTCCGCCTCCGCCCCTGTGATTAATGGTGTACTACTGACTCCTCAGCTTACTAATATGCGGAGACATCTGGAGGCTAGGTGATGTCCATGTTGCACTGTCGTAGATACCCCAAAACAAGTCATGGACACAAGAGTGCTGATACAAAGTATCATGTATATATCTTAGTTTTATGTTGGCTTTGGCTCCCTAAAGCAGTCTTCTTCCTTAGTACTTGCTTAGGATGGACAATGCAATAAATAAGATAGAGCACAACACTGTTTTGGATTCATGGATATGCTAATTTGGAAAGACCTAAGATTGTCAATATGTGTGTATAAGGATAAAGTTTTTAAGTATTAGACATGAGCCAGCTATGGCTGCATGTCAAGGAAGTCTTTGAGTAAGCCAAAATGCGGTGATTGAAATTTTGAGACAAAAAAAATGAATAAATATCTTTCACAAAATGAAGCAGCATGCCAGTGTGCCATGAACCAAGGACCTGCAAGGAAGTACCAAGCAAATATTCAAGAAAGTGTCATGTTTAATGTCTCAAACACTAACATGTATATATATATATTGCAAGGAAGTACCAAGCAAATATTCAAGAAAGTGTCATGTTTAATGTCTCAAACACACATGTATATATATATATATATATATATATATATATATATATATATATATATAAAATAACTTCCGTCTCTCCTTCCCAGGTGAAGTATGAAGCAAGAAAACTTCATGATCTCTTCTTCGATATTATGAAGATTGCATTCCCCGATACAGATTTCCGAGATGCAAGAAATGCTCTTACTTTCCCTAGCCATGGAGGAGCTCCTACTGCCCCACCAAAACTAGCTTCTGGTGCTTCCCAGAGTAAGAGGAGGCTGACAGGCGAGGCTGAGGCGAATCCAGAAGGCCCAAACAAGCCTAATCCTTGTGGGCCCACACCTCCCGAAGAAGAGGGGAGGATGACCCGGGCCCATGCTTCAAAACTCCAGAAGGAATCTCGACCATCCGCTTGTCCCGAGCCCCTACTAGCTCACCCGGGTGAGCTCGTTATCTGCAAGAAGAAGCGCCAGGATCGGAGGGTGGGGCCCGTTTCACCACCCAGTCAAGGTCGCATTCTACCAGGCCCCCTATCCCCATCCAGTGCGGGTCGGGCAGGGCCTGCATCGTCGCCGAGCATGAGTCGTGGTGCGAGGGTGCCAGCTCAGCAGACAGTGAATCCAGGTCGATGGGGGCCAACGAGGGGTGGAGGAGGTAGTTCATCTGGTGGGGCCCCTTTGGGGATAGGAGGGGAGGCCCAATGGGCCAAGCCTGTGAAGAGAATGAGGACAGATACCAGTAAAAGGAGGCCTAGCCATTTGTGATGTGGGTTACCCCTAGATGTTGTGTATATAATTAATTAAAAAGAATTGGTGTTACAGATATATAATAATAATAGTATGCTTTTGATTTTCCATTTGAGCTGGCAGTGATTAGTAGGTACGATTGCGTTATTGTTTCCACACTTCTCTCTATTGATGTTTCTGTTTTGCTGTTGCAATCATTCTGACGTCTTAATTGATTGTTGTAATGTTAAGTTATTTGCATCTTATTGTAGGTGCAGATGTTTCTGTAATCTAATGTATAAATCAAGGTTGATGGCTGTATTATACTGAGAATGTCAAAAAACTATAATGGTGTGTTCCCGTCAACTTTAATGGTTCAATTGCTTGTGCACTTGTTTCCTATTTGATCTTTGATGCTTGTTCTTGTTAGCCGATATGCATTCTTCTTTTAAATATCCTTTGTTTTTCTTTGTTCCTTACCTAACCATGGTGGTCATATATTGATCTGAATCTTGATATTGATGAGGCTTTATTTGGGGGATCTGATCGTAGTTGTTAATATCTTGCATATCTTGTATTTAATATCTTGTATATCTTACGATTTGTTTCTTGATATGATGTTTAATGAATTCAATATGTATTACATACGATTTATCTGTAGTTTAAAATATCTCATTTTATCGTATTGTATCTTGCGATGTTATACGTTTCACACCGATATACGATATAATGTGATATTGAAAAAAATTTAACTTGCATATGTTTCTATGTATGGGTTTATTTTACAATTCACACGAAATGTCATTTTAAAGTCCAAAACCTAGATATTTAGGGTTATTGCCAAACACAATAGGGTTTCTTCTTTCTTCATTCCGCTTTATTGCTTTCTTTTTTGTTTTTTCTGCTTCTTTCATCTTGTTCTTTGGGTTTATTACAAGGGTTAATAACGTAAAGGGTATGAATACCTTATACACACTTGAAATTATGGTAATATCCCAATAGTACCCAAACTTCTTATAATTTGATCAAAAGGCACCTGCCGTCCACTTCTGTTACTTTTTTAACATTTAGAGGGTAAAATTACTTTTTTACCCCCATGTCCTAAAAATTCTTCAAAAATTCCTTTAAAAAATTCTTTAAAATAACTTTAAAATAACTTTAATAATTCCTTTAAAATTCCAAAATTTCTTTTAAAATACCTTTAAAAATTCCTTAAAAGTTCCTTAATAATTCCTTTAAAATACTGTAAAAAATACCTTTAAAATTCTTTTAAAATACCTTAAAAATTTTCTTAAAAGTTCCTTTAAAATTCCATTAAAATTCCTTCAATTCTTAAAAAAATTGAACCAGAAATTCTTCAAAAAGAACCAAAAATTCTTTAAAAAAAAAAAAAAAAACCAGTCCAAAAAAAAAAAAACTTCAAAATTGAGAACCAACTTAGCGCAAAGAAGGTATCGAGAAATATTTTCATATACATGATCATAGGTATCCAATAGAGAGCAATCTCAAGAATGAGAGGAAAAAACACATTCCCAAATTAGTATTACAAGACAGTAAGAAAAAAGAAACTATTAAAAAACAGAGAGCAAAAAAGCTATTCAGAAACAGTATCATATCCACATCATAAGTATCAAACAAATTGCAAAGAAAGAATTGGATCATCAGTCACATTCCCAAATGCTAAATATTCAAAATCATAACTATTCAGTTTTTTCAAATGCATGTATCAATATTATATAACAACCAGCTACTACTTCTTCAATTAACAACATCTTCTTCAATTAACAACAAGTTGTTGCTGCTTCTTTTTCTTCCAATAGCAAGTTGTTGTTGCTTCTTCATTAGGTGAATTTGTTCTGTTGCTGCTTCTTCCAACTCTTCTTCTAGTGCACAAGTTGCTTCTTCTGCTGCCCACCACAAAAAAAAAGTTTCAGCAATGGTTTGTATTTGTATCTACATAAATTCAATAATACTATGAATTGAATTACTAGTAGACTTAGAACACAATTATCCACAAGGATTTATCAAAATTGCTAAATAATCAAGCATCAATTCATCAAATGCAGAAATGTGGTGTCACTAGGCTGCATTGCAATGTCATGCCAACTAGTTCAAATGCAAAAAAAAAAATACAAAGGTAAGAAATCAAACACTTCCAATTCACATCCATCAATTATTGCAATGCCAGCCCATACAGATTCAATACTTATTCAAGTGCAAGAATAAAAGTTCATCAAGAAAGACATTGTTGAAATGAAAATGTTGATGGGATTTAAGTAATCTATACCGAGCTTCAGGATTTGCATATATGTAATATTCTAATATAAAGTAATTTATGTGTCTACAGTCTCTTCAATTATTGCAGAAGATAATATGATCTACGTAATAAAATAGAATATCATATAAAAACATTAGCATCATATCAGAGTACCAAATATAACATACATCGACGAAAGATATGATGTTTTACAATCAGCTAAGCAAGTTAGCTATCATCTCCCGGCTTCAAAGTGAAATCAAACACTTCCTTACACAGTTACAGAGATGCGTTCAATTTAAAACTGAAAATATTAGGAGTTCAAAACTAACCATACCTTTCAGGTAACACACCAAACCTCTCAAGGATTTATTAAAAAAATCACGATGCAATGAATTGGCAGAGGAAATGCTACCATGTCCCTCTACAGATCCATTATTATAAGAAGAAATGACCAATGTCTATTTTTTAAGTACCATGTTAATGAACAAACAATTCAATCCCCTAAGTTCAATACTCCACAATTCATTATACTTCTAGTATTGATCAAGCACAAATTGCCCACAACTTAATACATCAACTTTATACTCTTTAGCCATTTCCCATTATCTACTATAAAATCAAACTACTTCCTTTACCACCCACAATGCTAAACATTAAACTTAACCCACTAATTTCCAATCCAAAACTACCATAAATTCCACAGAACAAAATCACATCAAGTTTGCTCCTCTTGCTCGAATCCTAATCCAGTTCAGCTACATAAACCAATTTTAGCCAAAACTTCAATAGAAGGACTAAAATTCAACTAAAGGAACAACCTTTAGCCCAAAATTCAACTAAAGAAACAAACTTCAGTACCAATTTCAACCAAAAAAACAAACTTTAGCATTGATCACAAATCAAACACCAATTACCATTAAATTCATTTTTTTAAACCTTGATACATGAATCGGTTGAGCTCGGAACCAAAAGAGGAACCAAAGGGAGAAGACGGCGACGGCGGCGGTGGCGAGCGTGCTAGAACAACATCGGGGGAGAAGCGTCAGGGGCATCGCGAAAGAGAAATGAGAGAAATGAGAGAGCTAGGGTTTCAGAATATGATTTTGATTTGGAGCGGGATAGATGAAAGAGGCAACAGAGAGAGGAGAGAAGGATAGAAGGAGTTTTATGTTTTTTGGAGTGAGCATTTTTGTAATTTTACAAGCTTCATAATGGGTTCATACCTGTTAGAGGTATATTCCTAGAATATTCCAGTAACTTAACGGAGAATTGGATGGTGGGGGCCTTTAGGTCCAATTGTAAAAAAGTTTGGGTGTTATTGGGGTATTATTTTCAATTTAGGTGTGTATAGGGAATTAATACAAAATTTGGGTGCCTTTACGTAATAAATATTGTGTTGCTTCTTTGTCTTTAGTCTTCCTTCTCTACACTGCAGGTACTTACTCTTTCTCTCCCTTTCTTCTTCACTCTTTCTTTCTTCTTTTTTGTTAATTATGTATTTTCTCAAGCTACTTCTTACGCTATCTTAGGTCCTTTTTTTTGTATATGTAAATTTTGTTAGTTATATCATACAATTCATGAGAAATTAGTTTTAGCATTTTAATAAATGGCACATTATTAATAAGTTTAGTTCATGTCTTAAAACATCTTATTCCCATATTTTGTGCTAACTTTTAATTGTAAGGCTTTAAGATATAGGATATATGATTATACATAACATGTTATCTCCCTTTAAAGTGAACAATTTACCCATGTTTTAATTAGTTATGATCTTATACATTGATGCATCATTGATTGCTTAACTTTTGGACGTGCATTAATTTATCTTATAATACGAAACATGAATACAGTATTATAGAAAAACAATATACAATATGTATCACGATTTAACAACTCTGGTCGACATCACGGGTGCTACTACTATCAATCATTTGGTACGTGGATTGGAAGATTTTGCGGAATGAAAGGGTTCCGTAGAATGTGAATGTAAGAAACAACATTACCGGATGGCTGATGAAAAAGGAAGAGCCATTGCTTCCGTCCTTATCAATTAGGAATCGGTTTGTCAGAACATTTTAGTGCAAGAAAGATTAGGCATTTGACTAACTCCACCATTGCCGGTGCCAAGCCAGAAATTTGGCCACAAACTGGATAAGAAGGAGGGTTGCATTAGACAGTTGACAACATGTTGTTGTAAAGATTAGGCATTTGAATCATAAGCAAATTTTCTAAGCTGTTTGATCTCTTAGTTTACAATTATTTTAGGCTTGCAAATTAATGATGAACTACGATATTCTGTAAATCTCTCATAATTCATCTGATATTCCTTCAAGCCCGATTTCTGGCGGCACACCCCCAAATAAGCACCACTCGATAAAGGGGGGATGGGAAAGCTATAGGCCCGAACAAGCACCATTCGACGAAGGGGGGACGGGAAAGCTATAGGCCCGAACAAGCACCATTCGACGAAGGGGGGACGGGAAAGCTACAGGCCCAAAACCTTTGACCCTTCTTTTTTGTTTGTCTTTGCAAACTGTATTCCTGTTGCTTAAAAAGAAAAGAAAAAAAGAGGAAAGAGGAGTATTGATATTACATCTATTGATTAGTTTGTACTTCATCTATATTCTCAAGAAAGCATTATAAATATTTTTCCTAAGAATCTTGCTCTTTTTTGGTTAGTATACTAATTCCTTTTCGCTAATGTTCTGAAGAATCTTGCTAATGAATAATCATCTATTCAATTCTTACATGACCAGCGTACGAAAGCATGCTTACTGAAAACACAACCACTTATATCCTATACAACATTGCATTAAACTAAAAACCCTATTCATGTATACTGTTAGATTCAGAGATAGAAAAGAATACTTTATAGATTGATTATAACTGATACAAAGTCTCATATATATGGGAGAAAAGCAAAGATGAAACTAATACATTTTTTGATATGAGACTAAACTAAGTAATATAATATCTAACACTCCCTCTTAAACTCACGGTGGATCGACTAGTGTATGAGTTTGCCCACTAACTATTGGAATCTCTCGGAATGAAGTGGTAGTAGTAGTAGTAATGTGTTCTTCGACAAGAGTAGTGCTCTCCGGTGGGAGTAATGCTGTTCGGCATGAGGAGGAGGAGTAGGTCAGGATGGCCCTGGACGGACAGGAAGGACGCTAAGGACAACGGGATGGACGTCGGAGGACATTGGGATCTAGGCGAACGGGGTGGGCGTCAAAGGACGTCGGGATTGGATATGGCTCTTAGATCTGGGATGGATTTGGGATTGGGTCCGGCTCTCGGATCTTAGAATTGATTTGGGATTTGATCCTGGCTCTTAGATCTGAGATTGATCTGAGATTGGATGCGTCTCTTGGATCTTGGGTCCCATTTGGGATTTGATATGACTCTTGGATCTAGGATGGATTTGTATAGGGACTTGTTGAGCCGACATACAATGTTCCCCATGCTGGGGAAGACCGGGGTGATAGGAGATTTTTTTTAATAAAAAATTGAAACAAGAAAATAGGAAACGAGGTTGGTTTCAAATTTTGGTTCGGGTTTTGGGTGTGAGTTTCGGGTAAGGATTATCGGGTATGGGTTTGGGATTGTGGATTTCGGGTTTGAGTTCAGGTAGATTACGGTTTCAAGTATCAGGTTGTAGGAAAATGGTAGGTTTGGATTTGGGTTTGGAGTGGATTTGGGTTTTGGGTTAGGTTAAAACCAGGTTTGGATAATAGGGCTTTAGGGGATTAGAGAGGGATCAAGTTTGGATTTTAGGGTTGGATTGGAATCGGGTTTGGAGCAGGATTTGGCTGCGGAGGTAGACTTCGAGACCAGGAAGCATCAGAAGGTGGACTTCGAGATCAAGAAGAGTTGGGAGGTGGACTTCGGGATCTGGGAGCGTCGAGAAGTGGACTTCGATATCTGAAATGGTGACTGGGGGTGTTAGAGTGGGGAAGTGACTAGGGTTTCAGGAAGCAGGGGAGGCATGATTGGAGATGGTGTTAGGTTTTGGTGAGAGGTGAATTAGATGGTTAGATGATGGTGGGGGCTCGTGGGGGCTAGCGATGGAGATGATGGTGATGAAGTTGGAGTTGGAGTTGGGGTTGGGTTTGGGTTGGTGTTGGAAGCAGTGAAGGGGGAAAGGATGAGGGCTGTGTTATTTTGGAGGGAGAAATTAGGCATGAAGGGAAGATGATAAGGGTAATTTGGATTAGAGTTAGAGATTAGGGATTTTGGCTGATGGTGAGGGACTCGGGATCTGATGGGAGATTGACGGCAGCGGCAGCGAGAGAGGTGTCGGGATCTTTGATTAGGGATTATGGATTTAGTAAGTAGGAATTTGATCAGGATCAGGAGAGGGATGTCAGCGATGGAAGGTGGAGTGATTTCGATGAAGGCCGGAACCACTCCACCTTGATGATGAGGAGAAAAGTAGTGTAAATTTTATCAAAGTAGTGGCTCTGATACTATGTTAGATTCAGAGATAGAAAACAATGCTTTATTGGATTAATTATAACTGAGTACAATGTTTCTTTATACTATATCTTAAGCTAATAGGCCTACTCACTCTCTCCTTTCTCTATTTTGAAATAGAGAAAGGAGAGCAAAAGTAGGAATTCATATCTACATTACACGTGCAATACACATGTTTTAATGAAAGAAAAAAAACCCCAAAACCCTCTCATTCACGCATCTCTTTGTCTCCCACAATCTCATCCCAAACTCCGCCCACCAACCCCTCTCCCCACGCTGCTCGCTGTTGTCCTCTCCCTATGCCGCTCGCCATCTCCCTATCCCCATGTCGCTCGCTGTAATCTTAAGCCGTCCCCTCTCCCCATGCCGCTTGCTGTTGCCATCTCCCCATACCGCTCGATGACCCCTCTCCCCACCCAGTCCCCTTTCCCCACGTTGCTCACGGCAACCTCACGCCTGTCCCTCACGATGCACGCCTCCCAGCCGGCGCACACCATTCACCTTCCAGCAGCCGCACGTCGTTCACAATTTCGAATTCAATAATGAATCAACTATTTTTTAATTTTTTTTCTGTAGAATTATATCTTTTTCATCTAAAAATTTTGTCCATTGAAATGACCATGTCGTAGAATGATCAGTTTAGCAGCACCAAATGGATATTGAAATAAGTGATTAAAACCAAATAAAGATATAGTCAATAAACACTAAATATAGTTGATTGTAAAGACCAACGATTGGGATTTATATGTATGATTGACTACAAACTTTGCTCAAAGCTCATATGACCTGATGGGCTTCAAGCAATTAAAATAGAATTAAGGTGTTCTACTATAATTTCTGTTGTTGTTGTGTTTGTGGTTTATAGAAGTTCCTTGAAAACATATACGATCTCTATTACCAATGTTGTTGTGTTCTACTATTTTAATAGATCTTTATGTCCGACATTTTTTTAATAATACAGTTTAGAGAATATTATTAATAAGGTCTTAATTTATAATAATGAAACACCATTTTTTGCATTTAAATTATGATTGGTTTCTTTTTATAATATGAAATTGTCTTAATTTGATATATGTTTTGTTCAAGAGGTTTCCAATTCCTCACTTAAATATGCAGCTTCAGTGTATTATTTTTTGAAATTTCTATAATTTTATGTTCTTCTTTTCTCATCTCCTATCTTAGTCTTTCTCTCTTGCGCTCACAAAATCTTTTAAGATTAAAAAAAAATTTTGTGTGTGTGTGTGGGGGGGGGGGGGGGGGGGGTTACAAACATTGGTCCTATGGATTTGCCCAAAGGAGCATTATGACAAAGATATGTGTGTTTTTATCCTAATTAAACGTCATATACAATTTGTGTTCACTTTGTTCGTTTCCTTTTACCTACTTTGTCACATTATATTTTGTTTCAGAAGAGGAAGGGTAATGACAGAGAAAATATTCCACATATTCAAATTGGCACAAGAAAAGTAAGTTATCTGTATAGCAGTACTTTCATCCATTTGCTTAACTTTAGTTCTTTAGTTGTATTTATATGTAGCATCAATATCAACTTCTTATTTTAACATGAAATCAACTTTACTTTGATTTTGCAAAAAATACTCGATGATCGAGGCATGTGGTTGGGTTCATTTCCAAGGTATGTGCTTCGAAATGTCAATATACTAATGTCAATATTTCACGTTAAGAAGAAATTTGAGAATTTTTATTTTAGATATTAAGAGTGTCGATTTCGGGTTATATTTACCGAATTTTATTAGTTTTTTGGATGAGAATTTTATTTTTTGTATGATTTTTTCGATGATCGCTTTATCTAATTCTACAATTTGTCAGAATTAAATGAAATGATAGTATGTCACTCTAGATTTACAACTTGGTTTATAAGATTCAAATAATTCAATCCATTTGGGTATGAAATTGAAATCTTCAATTTTGAGTTTAGTTTATCAATTTGGGTATGAAATTGAAATATTAAATTTTGAGTTTAGTTTAGAAATGGCTTTTTGATAAGATTCAGAGGCTTCAATCCATTTTGGTATGAAATTGAAATATGCAATTTTGAATTTAGTTTAGAGATGGATTTTAGATTATGATTGGTGGGTGTTTTCATAAAAGAATAATTTAATGGAATTTGATAGAGAATTGTACATTGCACTTGTTTGTTTGTTTGTTTAGGGGTGAGAATTTTTTTTAATGGTAATAGTATGCATTGCAAGGAGCTGGATGGAGGTGTTGGATGGGAGGTTAAGGTAGACGGAGAGGTGGAGGAGAATGTCAGAGAGGGGGACATCGTGGCTGTCGAGGACAAAGATGCAGGAGATGATAGATGAGTGAAAAGCAGCATCGAAGAGGGTGTGGATTTAGGAAGGGAGGGGAGGGGAGGGGAGGGAGTGGAGGGTTGACATGAGGTGGACCATGGATTTAATAGAGCAATTTGCACAAGGGTATGAAGAGAAACCTCGAATCATATTTCATCCCTTGGCTTTGTCAATAAGATCCTTTCAGTTATTGTCAGGTAAAATGCACATGCCTCAAACCTCTTTTACGATCCAGTTTATCTAAACTTTAAAAGTAAAATTAACTTTACCTGCTTACATTTATAGTTGATTTTTGTATTTCTGTTAATTAATGGTACATAAGGGAAAAAATTCAAATGTAGGCGGGGCATGAGACAAGAAGATCCAATTTCTTCTCTTTTATTCTCTGTTGTGGCTGATGTTTTCATCAAATTGCTCCTAAAGCTTGGGCAACTAACATTATTGTAGGGTTAGGCGGCTTTCGTGGTTTTATAGGGGTGCTTAATCTTCAATACGCGGATGACACTATTCTTTTTGCCAAACCTGTTGGACCGACCCTTTGCAATCTTAAGCTTCTTCTTTACATTTTCAAGCAGGCATCAGGTTTGTCGATTAATTTCCATAAGATTTTTGTTTTATGGTTGGGCGGTTCCGACAATCGTCAGCTTGAGATTGCGTATTTTTTAAATTGCTCTTCTGCTTCTTTTCCCATTTCTTACCTCAAGATTCCTTTACGTTGGGGAAAATTTCATAATAATGATTGGCTTCTGATGATCGACAAGGTTGAATTCAGACAATGTTTGGTCTGGTCGCAATTTGTCTAGAGGTGGTAAGTTGGTTCTTAATAATTCTATTCTATCATCTATCCTCCTTTACATGATGTCATTTTTCTATGTTCTTTCGTGGGTTATCAAGCGGATTGGACTCATCTGTCTTGAGGATTGGAAAACAGCTTTGTAACTTGAAACTATTATGCAAATCAAAGATTGAACGCAGCCTGGTTATTCTTAACCTTAGATATAAGAATTTAGCCCTCGGGAAAATGGTTGTGGGAAGTCCTCAAGCATGAAGATTTAGCTTGAAGACGTCTCATTGTCCATAATTACCATAAACGTCACAAAGTTTGGGAACTCCATCGTACCTTTTATTACCGAAATTCTCCATTTTGGAAAGTAGTCTGGAAAGTAGTTGAACCCTTCAAATGCCGATTGTTTAGAATTTGTGGTGATGGGTTGAACATAAAATTTTGGAACGATTTATGGATTGACAATATCAAAATTACTTCGAATTTCCCTGAGCTATTTCATCTTGCTGCAAATCCTCACACTACGGTTGCTTCTTATCTTATTTGCCATAACAATTTGAGAGATTGGCACATCACTTTCCGTAAATCTCTTCCTATTGCTTTGTGTCCGCAATATCTCAAGCTTCTTATGTTATTAAGATCCTATCATTGGCATCCGAAAGATGATATTTTATGGTGGTGGAAAAATTTTGGATCCTATACGGTTAGGTCATTGATATGGCTAAAAATGGGGTTAAATCGGAACCGTCCAAACTTGGCGCGAATCTTAAAGCCTGAGGGTAAAGGTAATTTCACCTACAAATGGGTTTGAGGTGGGTACTGGGTCTTCTCCTCTAAGACCCACCAACCCGCAAATGGGTCCATCTCAGCTGGGTGCGGATTCCAACCCGCGATGAACCCAGTCCATCAGGATAGAATTAGGGTTTCTGATTGCATTCAATCAACAACCCTGATTCGCTCTATCCTTTCACTGGGAATTAGGGATTACATTCCTAATCTGATCCCTATGGCGGCTATAAATACCCCCCATCCACCACCATTAAGAGATAATCAATCTTTTGCCAATTTACGCTCTTTCATAATCTTCTCTGATTACTGACTTGAGCGTCGGAGGGTGCGTCGCCGGGATCAACCCCGGTGTCTCGCACTTTTTGCAGGTGAACGGCGGGAGTCAACGGTCCAACTCCGGCGGAGAAGGATAAGGTTTGATTATTCAGTTTCCCTAAGAATCCACAAATAATATCTGTTTGCCCCACACCAGATTTAGCGGTAACAGATTGGCACCGTCTGTGGGAACCAACAAATAGCAGCCTTTCCTCTCCCCGTTGGTCAGATCTACCCAGCCATGCCTCCCCGAAAGCTAAGATCCAGAGGGTCCAACCGTGGACCCACTCCTCCTCAACCACAACAGGAGATCCCCTTCCAAACCGTCCAGTCGGCGGGACTTCCTCCTCAACCTGATCAGGCCCCGCAGTAGGACCAACCTCCTCATCAGAACCTCCAACCCCCTCGGGGTCAGACCGGGCCTCAGAATGCCAGTGCGGGGGGCTCCCGTCCCAATCCTCCGAAACAACCTCTCCAATATGACCACGTCTCCGTGCACAACCCCTCTACAGACTCCATGGCATCTCACAATCCCCGGGCCTCCGATGACCTCCGCAACACCCTTAACAATCGGCATAAAGAAGAGGATCTTTGCCGCCGTTTGGATGAAAGGCGGGCTCGAGAGGGAGTCTCCCGCCAACAACGTCCAAATGAGCAATCTCCTCATCGCCGAGAACATAGGAGGTCTCCGCCTCACCGAAGACGGAGAGAGTCCCATGAGCACTATAGAAGAAGGCCACGCTCACTGAGGGATGATAATGCTCCTATCACCCGTGCCGAAATCCAGCAATTCCAGGCAACCATCTTGCAAGCCCTCCATCTCCGACCCAACAATAACAATGCTCGGAGGGTCCCCACTCCTCCGGTCCAAAGTCCTCGCCGACGGTCCCTAACTCCTCCCCTAGCTCCTAGCAACCCCCAGCACGTTCCTAGTCCTCGTCACACCAGGAGCCACCGTCGTCGTAGCCCCCGCTCTCCCTCGTACGAAGACGAGTCCAGAGGCTCGTTTGATTACCGTCCAAGGGATGACACTGTCTACCGTCGTCTCCACGAAATGGAGAGGCGCTTGGGTCAGCTAGACAGGAACGAAGAGCTTAGAGGAAGGACCCTCCGCCCAAGCCAACCTCCTTTCTCTCGACCATCATGGTGGCACCCAATCCAATAGGCTTCAAGCCTCCCCAATTCAAGACTTATTCCGAGGAGTCTGACCCCGTCGATCACATCGAAAGCTTTAAGACCCTCATGCTAATCCACCAAGCTTCCAATGCTCTGCTGTGCAAGACCTTCCCCGCTACTCTCAAGGGTCCGGCCCGGGAATGGTACTCTCGCCTCGCCCCATCCTCAATATTCTCCTTCGAGCAATTCGAGACCCTCTTCGTCACCCACTTCGTGAGTAGCCGCCGAATTGAGAAGACCAGCATTTCGCTACTCTACCTCAACCAGAAGAAGGGTGAGAAGCTGAAAGACTATGTGAAAAGGTTCACCGCGGAAGCCAGGTCCATCGCTTCCCTCGACCAGTCGGTCGCTGCAGCAGCATTTCAGTCGAATGTCCTTAACTCCAGCCTTCGGTCCTCCCTCGCTAAGAAGCCCCCACAGAACTTCTCCGACCTCCTTCTCCGAAGCGAGAAATATATCCGGGTTGAGGAAGCTGAGCATCGCCCCACCTTTGAGGGGCCTTCCTCCGGAGCCAAAAGCAAATCAGGTGAAGAAGAGGGAGCCAAGAAGCTCCAGAAGGACAATGGCGGTCAGCGCCATCCTCCCCCCAGATTTGAAAAATTCACTTCTCTTAACGCCAACATTTCCACTATTCTCATGGAAGTTGAGAAGGAAGGGGTGATACCTCCTGCCCCGAAGATGAACACCCCTAGCAAGAAGAGGGACAAGGAGAAGTGGTGCCGCTATCACTGGGACCATGGCCACAACACCAATAATTATCGGGCCTTGAAGAACGAGATTGAGACCTTCATCCAGAGGGGGCAGCTGGCCAAATTTGTGAGAAAGGACCGGACCGATCTCCCTCCTCCCCCTCGGGGGCCTAACAAACGTCCTGAATGACGCGATGAAACTCCAGAGTTTGAAGAGGAATGCATCCTACATCTCATCCATGGAGGCCCCATGGAAGTCAACTCAGTACATGTCATGCTCCCCCCCCCAAAGGCCTCGGAGTGCCGATCACTTTTTCAGATGAAGACCTTGAGGGTGTCCGAACCCCCCATTGTGACGCACTAGTCATCAACCTCCATATGACGAATTTTAAAGTGGAGAGGATCCTGGTGGACAATGGCAGCTCCGTTAACATCCTCTTCCTCGCTGCTTTCAAAGGACTCAAACTATCCCGGAACAGACTTAAGCCCGCCGGTTACACACTCCACGGGTTCACGGGAGTGCCAGTGACTATTGAAGGGGTGATCACTCTCGATGTAAACGCTGGCAAAACTCCTACTAGCCGAACGGAGCCGATGGACTTCATGGTCGTCGATGTCCCCGCTGCTTATAATGTGATCCTAGGCCGACCCGGCCTAGCTGCTCTCGAAGCCGTCCCTTCCGCTTATCACCTCAAGATGAAGTTCCCCACCTGGACAGGAGTAGGGGAAGTAAGAAGCAGCCAGGAAGTGGCCCCCAAATGCTACATGACCTCTACTGGGGGTCCAGTCCTCTCCCTCGAAACTCTTGAAATCCTCCAAGACGGTGTCTGACCAACGTCCGAGCCGGTGGATGAATTGGAGGAAGCGCTCTTCTCTGACCAAGATCCGAACCGCAAGTTCTTCATCAGCAAGACCCTCCCATCTGCCCTAAGCTCAGATATAGTCCAATGCATTAGAAAGAACCGTGACCTCTTCGCATGGTTGGCTGCTGACATGCCAGGAATCTCCGAAGAGCTCCTCGTCCACCACCTGAGCATTGCACCGGGGTCCAAACCGGTACAACAGAAGAGGCGCTAATTTGCTCTCGAGCGCCAACAAGCTATAAAAGAAGAGGTGGACAAGCTCCTTAAGGCTCGGTTCATACAGGAGGTCAATTATCCCGAATGGCTCTCAAATATTGTGATGGTAAAGAAGGCCAACGGGAGCTGGAGAATCTGCATCGATTTTACCGACCTGAATAAAACATGCCCCAAAGATCCATTCCCTCTTCCAAGCATTGACACCCTGATTGACGCCACTTCGGGCCATGAGCTTCTCAGCTTCATGGATGCTTTTTTCGGGTACAATCAAATCCGTATGTTTTCCCCGGATATCCCGAAGACCTCCTTTGTTACCGATCAGGGCCTCTATTGCTACAGGGTGATGCCTTTTGGGTTGAAGAATGCAGGTGCCACCTATCAACGCCTCATTAACAAAGTCTTCCAAAATCAGATCGGCCGTAACTTGGAGGTGTATGTTGAAGATATGCTTGTGAAGAGCATCCGTGGCGCCGACCATGTCACCGATCTGCAGGAGGCATTCGATGTATTAAGAAAGCATGATATGAGGCTCAATCCAAACAAGTGTGCGTTCGGAGTCTCATCGGGGAAATTCCTGGGCTTCATGGCCAGCCAAAGAGGAATCGAAGCCAACTCCGAGAAGATCAAAGCCATACTGGACATGGCTCCTCCCAAAAATGTGAAAGAGGTTCAGAAGCTAACCGGACGCCTCGCAGCTATAGGGCGCTTCCTTTCCAAGTCAGGGGAGAAGTGTCTTCCCTTCTTCAAGGCTCTCAGGGGGGCTAAGGGCTTCGAATGGGGTCAACAACAGCAGGAGTCGTTCGATCAGCTTAAAGCCTATCTAGTCAACCCCCCTCTCCTCAGCAAGCCTATCCTCGGGGAAACACTCTACCTCTACTTAGCTGCCTCCAAACAAACCCTCAGTGCTGTCTTGGTGAGGGAAGAAGACAAGGCTCAGAAGCCCATCTATTATGTAAGCAAGGTACTTCGGGATGCCAAGCTCCGTTATCCAAGGCTGGAGAAGATGGCATACGCCTTGGTCATGGCAGTTAGGAAGCTTCGCCTGTATTTTCAGTCCCACTCGGTGGTCGTTCTTACCGACCAACCGCTGAAGCAGATCCTCCATAAGCCGGAGACCTCTGGCCGCCTCATGAAGTGGTCGATCGAGTTGAGCCAACATGACATATCATACCAGCCTCGGACCGCGATCAAGGCTCAGGCCTTAGCTGAATTCATTGTTGAGAACACCATCCCCAAGGTCAGTCGAGCAGCAAACGGGCCTCCTATCTGGTCGGTATATGTGGACGGGTCCTCTTGCACCGAGGGAAGCGGAGCCGGGGTCATTCTGGCAGGCCCAGATGACTTCATTCTCCAATACTCCCTCCATATCAACTTCAAGACCTCCAACAATGAAGCGGAGTATGAAGCCCTTATAGCCGGTCTCGGGATGCCAAGCTCCGTTATCCAAGGCTGGAGAAGATGGCATACGCCTTGATCATGGCAGTTAGGAAGCTTCGCCCGTATTTTCAGTCCCACTCGGTGGTCGTTCTTACCGACCAACCGCTGAAGCAGATCCTCCATAAGCCGGAGACCTCTGGCCGCCTCATGAAGTGGTCGATCGAGCTAAGCCAGCATGACATATCATACCAGCCTCGGACCGCAATCAAGACTCAGGCCTTAGCTGAATTCATTGTTGAGAACACCATCCCCGAGGTCAGTCGAGCAGCAAATGGGCCTCCTATCTGGTCGGTATATGTGGATGGATCCTCTTGCACCGAGGGAAGCGGAGCCGGGGTCATTCTGGCAGGTCCAGATGACTTCATTCTCCAATACTCCCTCCACATCAACTTCAAGGCCTCCAACAATGAAGCGGAGTATGAAGCCATTATAGCCGGTCTCGGAATGGCCCGCAAAGCAGGGGCACAACGTCTCCGGATATTTAGTGACTCAACTGGTCGTAAATCAAGTCTTGGGCGAGTACGAAGCACGAGATGACCGAATGGCTAAGTATCTAGCCAAGGTCCAAAATCTCATGGCTCTGTTCGAAGAGGCACTTATTCAGCGGATCCCCAGAGAAGAAAATTCCCAAGCAGATGCCCTCTCCAAGTTAGCATATTCTTCCCTCCAAGGTCTCGAGCAGATTGTCCTGATTGAGGTACTCTTGAGGCCGAGCATAGAAGAAGAGACTTCCGACTCGATGGAGTCACTGCCTGTTCAACTTCAGGATAATTGGATGAAACCCCTGATAGAATTCCTAAGGGACAGGCTCCTCCCCGAAGACCCAAAAGAAGCTCGTCGAGTCAGAACCAGAGCGGAGCGGTACACCCTTGTTGAGGGGGTCCTGTACAAACGCTCCTTCACTCAAATAGATGGCCAACCCTACTTAAAGTGCCTTTCCCCGGAACAAGCCACATATGCCTTACAAGAGCTTCACGAAGGCATAGGCGGAGCTCATTCAGGGTCCAGATCACTCGCCTGGAAGGTGTTGAATTATGGATACTTCTGGCCTACCCTCCTCCAAGACGCCGAACGACACGTTCGGCAATGCAGCTATTGTCAAAAGTATTCCAACATTCGTCGTCGACCCCAAGCTCAGCTCACCTCCCTATCAAGTCCGATTCCTTTTGCGATGTGGGGAATGGATTTACTAGGGCTGTTTCCCCCAGCTCTCGGCCTGCTCAAATTTTTAGTCGTGGCAATCGACTACTTTTCAAAGTGGATAGAGGCCGAGCCCTTGGCTACAGTCACCGAGAACAAAGTACTTCAATTCTTCTGGAAGAGCATCATCTGCAGGTTCGCATCCCTCGAGTCCTTATAACGGACAATGGAACACAATTTACAGGGGCCGCATTCCGAGCTCTATGTGAAGACCTCGCCATCCAACAACGCTTCTTCTCTATCTCCCACCTGCAGTTAGGGCTTTCTCCATCTCCCACCTGCAGTTAGGGCTGCAAACGAGCCCAGCCGAGCCGAATATCTTGAGGCTCGAGCTCGGCTCGTAACATGTTGATTGAGCTCAAGCTCGGCTCGAGCTCTAATAGTGAAGCTCGAGCTCGGCTCGTGTAAGCTCGCCTAAGCTCGAGCTCGGCTCGTTAAAGCTCATTTACAAACCGAGCTCGAATCGAGCTTGAGTCAAGCTCGAACTTGGCTCGAAAAAGTATGAACCTGACACAATTACTCCAAACATACAGAACTCAAAAACATAAAACAAATGGACAAGAACCAAACATGCTGATTGACTGATATATTTACAAAAAGAAGAATTGGATTTTTTAAACAAAATCCAATATTCTCAAATCTCAAATAGGTTTACAAATTCTCACTCTTCATTTTCATATCCTAATTACATCAAACTTAATATCTGGTGGAGCTTATTTAAAAAAAACTGGACCTTACTTAAAAGAATAGTAAATCCGACTCGTCGTTTAGCCATACATTCCACATTTGTCAAAATAGCAACGGCCCAAAACAAATATTCATTCGCTAAAAATGAGCCATCAAACTCCTATGATACGAGCTTAATTTACACTTCACAATAACCACGTTCATGTGAGTTTCCACCACCGTCTCCTCCATTTGATGATCAAATTAAGGAAAATGTCATGGGAGTTAGGATTTGGAATTTGCTTCATTTGATGGATCCCACCCCGGTGGTCTGATGTTGGGCCAGTCTCCGCGACACCCTAGCCTAATGTACAAGCTCTTCTTTCTTGTCATTCAGCAAACCAACCAAGGATCCATTAATGAATCAAAATAGATAACGGAATAGGCATAACGCATAACCATGATACAAAAGACCGGGGTGGGTGCTCCAAAGAATAGTATAAATATATAGTCGTCATCAGAATTCTGGGTTATCATAAATTTGGCAGAATTATCATATAAAGTAGATTATGAAGTAACTAAGAGACTTGAGCATAAGTAACATTGTTGGGTTTGAAATAGCACCAAATAAACACATACTATTTAATAAAGAAGATAGTTCTATAGACTGCACGCACCTGTAAGCTGCTTAGCTGCTTATCTGATAAGATTAATTGCTGAGACAAGCCTGAGCAACAACTTTAGAATGTTCACTATCCCATCCTCCAAGCTTCACAATCACATCGGCATTGCTATAAGCTTGATTTCCGGCTTGAATATGCCTCTGTGCTTCCTCCTTTGCAGAAGCTTCATCTGCCACCACCCGAGAAGTAATGGTTAGTCAATGCATTATATCACAGATGATTAATAATGACCTCTAGTCCTACAAGCTCTAGAATGATTAATGTTCACATCTTTTAGAAAACAAGATTTCCGGATAGTACACACATAAACTAGTTACTAAACTAATAATTATGATATATCTGAAACATTATACAGCTTTAGAATCAAGACAAACAATGAAATTCAGGTAATTCCCAGCTCTCAATGGTCTGAGTGTGTCATATGCTGTATTAATGTTCCCCCCAGGCACTGTGAATCCTCCTCATACTCACCCTCGTGCTTCTGAACTCCTATTCCTCATTGACGGTTTGCTTAAGGTCGGGTTCATTGATACTGCCAACAAGCTCTATACACAGACACTCCAACCAGGGGACATGTTTGTATTCCCCAAAGGACTTGTTCACTTCCAATTTTGTGCTGGGAATGACACTGCAGTTGCCATCTCTGCCTTTGGTAGTGCTAGTGCAGGTCTTGTTTCCATTCCAGGTGCTGTATTTAATTCTGGAATCGATGATAGCATTCTTGCAAAGTCCTTTAAGACCAATGTTCCGACAGTTCAAATGATCAAGGCTGGACTTGCACCCAAGCTCTGAAACTACTGTTCTTGCCACAACTCTTCCTTTGATATGTTTCAGTGACTAAGCACAAAGAAGAAGTATATGCTTATTCTTGTGCCTTATGTTGCTTGGTTTACCAATAAATTTGTCTCAAATGTTCATTATTATATCAACTATGAGAGAAGCATGCACATGGATCCCATAATAAATTTTTTGATCATGATGCACATGGATCCCTAATGCCAACACTTCTCTTTTACAAAATTATAATAATATATTTTACTGTTCAGAAAAAGAAATCTGATAGTTGATGAAAATATGTACTATCTCAAGAGAAAAAATATTGGCTAAGCATACCATCCTTTGACTGGCCGCATTAAAAATAGAGAATCCAAGCTCATTGCACCATTAAGATATTTCTGATGTAAAACCAACCCTAAAATAGAGAATTTTCCAAGAATTTTAATGGGTTAATTTTACCAACATGAAAGTGCGGATTTAGATTGGATATTTTAACAGTTAACAGGTCCGATGGGTTTTCAAGAATTGAATCAAAGGCTAACAATCCCAATTAATAATTCAATCTTAATCAATAAGTAAATCCCTACATGTTTCAGCAAGTAAAAAGTGCAATACCAATTCGTACTCTAATCTAGCATGTGGATCACTCAATCTCAGTATTTTGTGGTCGACAGTCAAATCAGATAATATACTAGATGATAAGACAGTAAAACATAAATACGGAAGAGATGGAAAGAGTATACCGAATCCGAAGAAACCCTCGTAGATCTCGGAGTTGGTACAGCAACCAAGACACAGCAATGGCAGACAGCAACTCCACGAGCAAGTTCACGATGGCCGGCGGCGTCACTGGTCGACGTCGACGACGGCAAGGGGCGGCGCTGGCGACGGCGGCGATGGCGTCGAGGGAAGGGGGTGAACGGGCGCACAGGAATGGAGAAGGCAGTCGAGGGTTGTTGGGGAATCTGTGGAGGTTTGGGGTGTTGGCTGTGGATGGGGGAGTGGGTTCAGATGAAGAGTTCGGAGGTTAGGGTTTCGATGAGAGGGAGGGAGGTTGATGGAGGCAATGAGGTCAGGTAGTGGTGGTGATGGGTCGCCGGAGTAGGGGGTGCGGGATTGGGTGGCGACGGGAACTGGGGATAGGTTGGGAGTGGAGGATGAAGGAGATGAGGGGTATGTGGAGTGGGGTCTATTGGTGGAGATCGGTTTGGAGCTTCGGGTGGGTTTGGGTGAAAACGAAGAAGGAAGAAGAAGAAGGAGATGGTGAACAGGCGGCGGCGAATGAGGGGAATTAGGGTTTGAGTTAGGGGATTTGTAAAATTGGGATTAGGGGAGATTGTATTTGGGATTTTTAATTGGGGATAAATTTTTTTAGAGTTTATCACAAACCCTAAAATTTGATTAGGATTTATCACAAACCCTAATTTGGATCTCAATTGTATCACACAAAGGAGAGAGAGGAAGAGCAAAAACTCAACACAAATTTTTAATCAATAATGGCATCCTTTTCTCATTCATCTCAGGGCCTTTAAATAGGCTCAATTACATCTTGAAACACATCTCCAAAATATTCTCAGAATCTAAAAATTACAAAAAGATTACATATGGCTATAATTGCCAGAAATAAAAATGGTAATAAAATAAAAATCCTAAACTTGAAAGATGTCCTCATCATTCTCTCCGAGTGGGAGAGAGCTCGACCCAGTCGAGTCAAAACCAGTGATCCTGCCATGGTGCTCCAAAAGATCTGGATCCATTTGCGGGAGCCCCTTACGATCACTGCAAGTATCATCCGACTTCGGTTTGTTTTTTCACCTCACCAAATACTTGTGCATACCACCATCTCTTGTGGAGATTATCTGATCATCTAAAATATTATCTAACTCTTCTGTCGATGGGTAAGTAGTATCTGGTAGTGGAGGTAATGGGGGAATCTCACCATTAGGCTGCAGGGTAGGCTCATCTATAAGAAAATTTCTAGGGTTGAATTTTGAGCCTTCATAAAGTACTAGATCCTCAATATTGAAAATTTTACTTATGCCAAAACCTTCAAGAAGGTCAACGACATAGGTACTATTATTGATTGCATGTAGAATCTTAAATGGGCCTGCAGCACGTATGTTCAAGTTCTTAACGGGTCCAACTAGGAACCCTAGACTTCCCAGACCTGAAATGGACAATCCTGATATCTCCGCTACCCTAGCTGCCATCCAAGCAACTCTTGCCAATATCAATCAGAGGCTTGAGAAAGTGGAGCTAAATCAAACAATTGTCCCTGAGCTTCATGGCCATCGTCAGATCCCTCAAGGGAATGTTCATGACGATCGACGTCAAGAACGTGACCCTGACGAACAATATAAAAAGAACGTTAAGGCTGACGTTCCCCAATTTGAAGGCCACATGGAACCCCAAGCTTACCTTGATTGGGTCCGTGCCATGGACCACTATTTTGTGTGGTTTGACATGAGCGAAGCCCTTAAAGTTAAATTTGCAACTATGAAATTAACGGGTAAAGCTCAACAGCATTGGACCAATCTTGAACATGCCCGCAGAGGCCGAGGCCTGGCACCCATAGCCACTTGGGAGGCCATGAAAGAGAAGCTCACTGAGAGGTATGTACCGTTATCATTCCACACCCGATTGCTAGATTCGTGGAACCAATTGTATCAAGGAAGTAAATCCATACAAGAATATGTTGATAAATTCGATGACTTCCTTATTCGGTGCAATGCGCTAGGTAAAGAGAGTGAAGAACAAACTCTCTCTAGGTTAAGAGCTGGACTACGAGCTGACCTTAGGAACGAGCTAATCTATAGAAACGTGGACTCAATAGCGGCAGCCTATGCCCTAGTCCTCGACATGGATTCCCTTAAAGCTAGTCCTGATTCTAGGTCCAGCGACTCGAGAGATCATTCCTCTAGAATGACATCTACTGACCCACCTAGACCTCAGCCTCCCTCTCAGCACCCCAACAAATCTTACCCCAGCAAATCTAATTCAAATTTTAATTCACATAGGGATGAACATAAGGGTAAGAACACCGAAAGAGATTACAGTAAGATTGACCCTCTCACTAAGTGCTATAAATGTAAGGGATACGGTCATGTTGCTGGCAACTGTCCTAGTCCAAGTAGGATTAATATAGTAGAGGGTACCGCAGTCATCGCTGATGAGCCCGACAATGAGTTTACCTATGAACCTAATATAAGTGATGACTTTGATGAAAAAGAGGATGAACAGTCTCTCAATTGTATTCAGCCTATCCAGTCACCTCTATTGAGTATACCCGAGACACACAGTCCTTCCCAAGTCACTTGGCAACCCATAGATTTTATTCATGTATTAGAACATCACAAAGTCACAGAGTCTGCACCCACATTTGCATATAACATTCATGACTTGCATAGAGAAATTTCCAAGGAACTTAATGAGAATAATTTTAACTACAAGTTAATAGCTGATACTAGATGGAAATTTATAACTTTTGATATTGGTGACGAAGTGATGGTTCGGATTCATCCGGAACGGTTTCCTGTTGGACCCGTTAAGAACTTGAACATACGTGCTGCAGGCCCATTTAAGATTCTACATGCAATCAATAATAGTACCTATGTCGTTGACCTTCCTGAAGGTTTTGGCATAAGTAAAATTTTCAATATTGAGGATCTAGTACTTTATGAAGGCTCAAAATTCAACCCTAGAAATTTTCTTATAGATGAGCCTACCCTGCAGCCTAATGGTGAGATTCCCCCATTACCTCCACTACCAGATACTACTTACCCATCGACAGAAGAGTTAGATAATATTTTAGATGATCAGATAATCTCCACAAGAGATGGTGGTATGCACAAGTATTTGGTGAGGTGGAAAAACAAACCGAAGTCGGATGATACTTGCAGTGATCGTAAGGGGCTCCCGCAACTGGATCCAGATCTTTTGGAGCACCATGGCAGGATCACTGGTTTTGACTCGACTGGGTCGAGCTCTCTCCCACCCGGAGAGAATGATGAGGACATCTTTCAAGTTTAGGATTTTTATTTTATTACCATTTTTATTTCTGGCAATTATAGCCATATGTAATCTTTTTGTAATTTTTAGATTCTGAGAATATTTTGGAGATGTGTTTCAAGATGTAATTGAGCCTATTTAAAGGCCCTGAGATGAATGAGAAAAGGATGCCATTATTGATTAAAAAAAAAACTGTGTTGAGTTTTTGCTCTTCCTTTCTCTCCTTTGTGTGATACAATTGAGATCCAAATTAGGGTTTGTGATAAATCCTAATCCAATTTTAGAATTAGTGATTAATTCTAAAATCTACCACAAAATTAAAATCCCCAAATAAACCCAATTTCCAAAACCCCCAATTTCACAAATCCCCTAACTCAACCCTAATTCCAACTTAATTACCCCCACAGCCGCTGTTCATCCCTTCCCCTATCACCCGCCTTTCTCTCTTCCTCTACTCGTCGAAACCCATAACCACCCCGCTCACCCCCTCACGCCCTGCCATCGCCTTCATCCGCCAGCACCACCGACCCCCTCGCTCGCCTCCACTGTACAGCCACCTTCGTCCCCTTCTTCCCTATCCCGATCCCCACAAAGCCAGACCTTTCCCTAGCCGTCGTCCTCCCATCGTCAACCCCCTATCATCGGCGTCGCCTCTCTGTGCCACCTGAAACTCTGGCTCCATCCTTTTTCCCTTTCGGCGACAACTGCACTCCCGACCTCCCTTCCCCTTTCCATCGGCCGCTCGCCATCAGTGCCGCCGTCAACACTGCGCCGAGACCCACCAGACCATATTCGTCAGCCATTGCTCTGAAGATTCTTGCTGCCAATATTGTCGATTTGATTGCTGTGCTCTTCGCCGCTGCCCAACTCCGAGATCTGCGCTGGTTGTCTACGCATTTGGTATACTCTTTCCACTACTAATATTTGTATTTTACTGCTTTATCATCTAGTATATTATCTGATTTGACTGTCGACCACAAAATACTGAGATTGAGTGATCCACATGCTAGATTAGGGTACGAATTGGTATTGCTCTTTTTACTTGCTGAAACACGTAGGGATTTGCTTATTGATTAAGATTGAATTATTAATTGGGATTGTTAGCATTTGATTCAATTCTTGAAAACCCATCAAACCTGTTAACTGTTAAAATATCCAATCTAAATCCGCATTTTCATGTTGGTAAAATTAACCCATTAAAATTCTTGGAAAATTCTCTATTTTAGGGTTGGTTTTACATCAATTTCCCCCTAAAAGAATTGGAAAAAATACCTATTAGCGAAGGCAGGTGACTCCTATAATCGTTTGAAATATGCTTGCAAATTCAAGTAATCAGAAATGCATATTTCCATAATTTCAAGCCAGCTATCATAATGAGATATCTATCGACTTACCAGTAAGGCCAATTTCCTTCTCAAGATCTGGTGGTGTTAACATATCATAGCCAACAATGGATGAGCCAAACCCTGGAGCATATTCATCAATCAAGAAGAAACACCTTTGAGCAAACAATTCCTGCAAATAACACAGTTAATCATGTGGCACTTTTGGGTGTAGAGCATTTTGTTGCCAATATGCTGATTTAAAGTTTTGAACATAACAAAGAAGGGGAAATAAATTTAGGCCAGTTTAAAATAGACCATACTATTGGAAAGAGGACTGCGAGCCTACGAGCTTCCGACTCCAAGCTTGCGACGCGATGAGAATGAGGATGAGGATGAGAAAGAGGTCGGGACTTGGAAGCATGTCGATGAGGATGAGAAAGAGGGCTGGATGAGGACTTCGGAGTTGGGACTACGCGAACGTCGACTGAGGACTTGCGATTGGGGCACGACACCGATGGCGATGAGGATGGGGATGAGGATGAGAAAGTGGCGGCTGCAAAAACGAATTAGGGGTTTAGTCTTTTGGAATGGATGAGAAGTGAGTGGCGGTAGGTATGAGTATTGAGTAGTTAACTAGTTATGGGCTCATACTATTAAAGCCCACTACTGCCTGCATATCTAACCATTCACTTATTTAACACAAGCCGAGCCGAGCTAGTTTGCGAGCCCGTTATCGTGCTTCTTAACGAATAGCTCGCGAGCCTAACGAACCGAGCTAGGCCAAGCTCGAATTCGGCTCGTTTAATTAACGAGCTCGATTTCCAAGCTCGAATTCGGCTCGAGCTCGATTCGAGCCGAGCTTTGACCGAGCTTTGACCGATCTCGAGCCGAGCTACTCGCGAATAGCTCTGTCCGTTTGCAGCCCTACCTGCAGTCAAATGGTCAAGTAGAAAATGCCAACCGACAAATCATCTCCGGTATTAAGAAGAGGCTGGATAAGTCCGCTAAAGGCTTATGGGTTGATCAGCTCCCTAACGTACTGTGGAATTACCGCACTACGAAACGGACCCCTACAGGAGAGTCGCCATTTAGTCTCACTTATGGGTCCGAGGCTGTGATCCCCTTGGAAGTCGGTGTACCTTCTCCGCGACTTATTGCTTATGAAGAAGAGCACATTGCCAGAGAGCTTCGGGCGAATTTGGATTTGATTGATGAGCTCCGTGAAAGAGCTTTAATTCGCCAACAAAGCTACCGAAGGGGGATCGAGCTGGCCTACAACGAGAGGGTCCGTCCCACCAACCTCAAAGAAGGGGACTTGGTCTTCAGAAAGTTAGCTATCTCATTTCCCAGTTAGAAGAACAAGCTAGCCCCAAATTGGGAAGGACCCTACAAGATAACCAAAGTGGTTAGGCCCGGAACCTACCGTCTAGAAGACCTTGAAGGAAGAGAGATTCCCAGGACTTGGAATGCCGACCATCTCTTGAAGTACCAAGAGAGCGCATGAACGCCTCTCTGAATACCTTCAGATGTCGAACCGTTCCTTTCCCTTCACTTGTATTTTACTTTTGCTTTATTTCTCCAATGTAATAACGGCTCGCAACTTAGAAGCAGCGGACTATTAGTTTTCAATAAAGAACATTTTTCTTCATATCTTGTGAATTGCTTGTATCTCTCTGTTTTTACCTTCTTTATACGCAAACGACGAGTTCGGAGTCCAACACTTGGCTCGACTCCGCTTCGCAAGCTCGCTATTAAGCGAGCTAGAAGTGGTTCGCCATTCGGAATTGCTCCCACAACCGTTGAAACATACTCAAATGACGAGTTCGGAGTCCAACACTTGGCTCGACTCTGCTTCGCAAGCTCGCTCTTAAGCGAGCTAGAAGTAGTTCGCCATTCGGAATTTCTCCCACAACTGTTGAAACATACTCAAACGACGAGTTCGGAGTCTAACACTTGGCTCGACTCCGCTTCGCAAGCTCGCTCTTAAGTGAGCTAGAAGTGGTTCGCCATTCGGAATTGCTCCCACAACCGTTGAAACATATTCAAATGACGAGTTCAGAGTCCAACACTTGGCTCGACTCCGCTTCACAAGCTCGCTCTTAAGCGAGCTAGAGGTGGTTCGCCATTTGGAATTGCTCCCACAACCGTTGAAACATACTCAAACGACGAGTTCGGAGTCCAACACTTGGCTCGACTCCGCTTCACAAGCTCGCTCTTAAGCGAGCTAGAGGTAGTTCGCCATTCGGAATTGCTCCCACAACCGTTGAAACATACTCAAATGACGAGTTCGGAGTCCAACACTTGGCTCGACTCTGCTTCGCAAGCTCGCTCTTAAGCGAGCTAGAGGTGGTTCGCCATTCGGAATTGCTCCCACAACCGTTGAAATATACTCTCGCTTTGCCACGCACGCGAAATTCCTACAACTAGACTAAACATGGGAGAAGCTGATGCGAGGTCTACCATTCGTATGCTAGTCTTGGTACACCGCATCACTTGATCCTCATGGTTGGAAGGTCATTGATATGAATTTGCTATATTCTTCGTGTTTCCTCAAGAGAAAATATCTGCTTCAAACACGAACCTGTTAGAGGCTTCAGTGACTTCCCGGCCTGGACAATTCTTAGTCTTATGACGAAGCGAAGTCGAACATCTGCGACACACCTAGTCCTTGATCAAATACTGGACTATGAAATCAACTCTAGAATCTCGTACATTGTCGACCAATGCCCAGGACTCTGAGGAGCTAACCTCTGGTTCTTTGGTTTGTTTAAAGTTGAAGTAATCCTCCAGAAGGCGGCTCTCCACTACAAGAAACTCACTCTCACAGATTCACGAGCCAAGAGTTTCGAAGCAAGACTCGGCATGCCTAGTCGAGCGCTCTTGGCACCGACGTCCAAACAAGCAAAAACCTTGCTCTAGGACCTCGGCACGGTTGGCCGAGCACTCTTGGCACCGACGCCCAAACAAGCAAAAACCTTGCTCTGGCCCTCGGCACGCCTAGTCGAGCGCTCTTGGTACCGACGCCCAAACAAGCAAAAATCTTGCTCTAGAACCTCGGCACGCTAAAGACAGTCATGAGTAACACAACAACAGAAAGGGTTCAAAAACGCACAAGTTCAAGAAAGAAAAACGAATATTTCGATTGAGTGTGGGGAGACAATTACAAATCGGCATCGTCTTTACAACTAAGCTACAAGACTTCCAAAAAACTACAATGCCGACTCGTTACACTTAGATGAAATGCAAAACTGGGAAAACAAAAAATCTTCAACGCTTCCTTGGCGCAGGGATGTTTCGCTTCAAAGACACTCGAGGGTGGCGATGCTTGACCCCGGTACTCGTCCCTAAACTGGCGAATTGAGACGTGTCTTCGGCGCTGCTCCTGATAGTTGCGCCGACGGATGCTCCGCTCGATGAAATCGCCACGGCACTTTGGGCATCACCCGGACTTGGTCAGCCTACGGGCGAACGTGTCGCGAGCTCATAAAACAAAACGCCTTGCTCACCCTCCTCACGAGTGCATGAAGTGCTCCTGACATTAATTGGCCCTGAGTGCGGCTTTAGGCGAGCCACTTCAACCTCCAGCTCAGCAATCCTCTGTTTCAGAGACTCATCTCCTATGCCTACCTCGAAGCAAGAAGGCACGGCGGAGCTTGGAATGCTAGGGCGACTGGCAATAATCCGGCGGAGGTGAGTGACTCCGATGCCCCTGTCCACTATGGCTCTTTTCAATGCATCGACCTCCGCTGTCAACTCGTCACGTTCAGTCATCAGCCTGCCCACTGCCTTGGTCAGCTCCTCTTCCTCCGCCAAAAGTTTGGCCTCCACAATCTGCAAGTGGTGCACTTCGGTGAGCATATTGTCCCTCTCTGCTGTCATCTTCGACAGGGAGAGTTGGAGACACTTCAACCTTAGCCCATTTGTGAATGCTGTCGACGAGCCATCCTCCTCATCTACGGGAGGAATCTCGGTGAGCCGACCTTCTAGTCACCGAATCTCGATGTCCCGTCGGCTCAAGATCACCTGCAAGTGGTTCCGCTCGCTCTCAGCCCTGCGCAACCCCAACTCGACCTCATAAAGGCGCTCTCGGCACCTGGCCAAACTCAGCCTCATTGACCCCAAGCTAGCCTCGGAACCAAACTCCTCCCCGGAGCGAGTAGGTTCGGCTGAGTGGGTCGCCTCGGCAAGCTGAAAAGATCAAAGCAAATAACGGGGCTCAGTAAATAGTCACAAGTTCACTCCTCATCCGACCCCTGAATAAAAGCTACACTCACTAAGGCGAAAGTTCTTTGTCCAAACACTTAGTCGAATTTCAAGCAAACAAAAAAAAGAGGGGATTGTTCAAAGGAGACATGGGGTCGAGCTCAAAAGTTTCTTTCATTCATCACAAAAATGCGGTGGCCAGTCCGCAATTAGGCAATACAGGACAAGACAAAACTCGAAAGAAAAAAAAATTAAAACAAGAAGAAGAGAAATCAAGGGTCGACCTCTTTCCCGGGGCATCGAGAGTGGATGGGGACGGACCCAACCGATGGGGGCTGAATCGCCAACGGGGTTACTTCGGTGATCTGCACCTCGCCGACGACCTCAATCTCGCGGTCGTCCTCATCGTCGCCTTCTTCTTCTTCTCCCTCCGACTCAGGGTCGAAGCCCTCGACATGGCTCGGGAACAACCTCCACCCCGAGCAGTCCACCTCAGGGTATCGCTCCGACACCTGTGAGATAGCTTGGGCATAGGTCTTGGCCATGTTTTGGGCAAGGAAGCCCTGTGCCTTCGCCATGGTGGCCTCTTTGGCCCCCTTTATCGCGGCATTCTTGGTCTCCGCCGCCTCGGCTAGCTGCTTGGCCGACTCCTCCTTCTGTCGCAGAAGGTCGGCCTCGAGCTTCGCGACCAGGCCTTCGAGGTACTCGACCCTCATAGGCCTCCCCTTGAGCTTGACCCTCAGCTTGTCGATCTCTGTGCCCATTCGAGCCTTTTCGGCCCGAGCCCGGTCGGTCTCCTGCTTCAGCTCCCTCTCCAACTCCGTCATCTTTTCCAAAAGATGACCAAAGTGGACGACGATCTACGACAAGACAACAAAAAGTGCAAAGAGTTAGAAAAATCCAAAGAGAAAGTAACCAACAAAAGCAGAAATTCGACACTTACCGAAACCGCCGAGCGCGCGATCTCGATGGCGTCGTCGCCCGCCAGGCCGACCTCCATTGCGGCTCGATCCTTTGGCATCGCCAGGTGTTTGACCACTTGCATGCTCATCAAGGAGTCGCCAAGGAACCCATCATGCTTCCGAACCTGCCAGTCCGGAATGTGGATCCTCTTGTGCTCCTCAGTCAGGAGCTCCTCAGCCATCACCATCAGCGGGGGCGCCTCCATCCCAAGAGCTGCGGAGATTGGGAAGTCCCCCGCCTGAGTCGACGCCGAGGCTACTACTGCGGCTGGGGTCGGGGTCACCACAGCCGGAGGCTCCACCTCCTCGGCTACGCTCGCGCCCCTCGGAGCCTTCGCGGGCGGCAGCTTGGTGGAAACCCTCTTGCGCTTCTTCGGCGCCTTACTTTCGAGGGCGACCCTCTGTGGCATCACCGCGTCGAAGTCCATTGCCTCTGCATCGAATAAGAAGCCGGTTAAAGACACAAGTTGGAATAGGCAAAGTAAAAAAAAAATAAAAATGAACGTAGAAAGAGCCGCGTACTGGGATCTACGTGGTTGAGTCCTCCCATGAAGAGAATGTCTTCGGTCAGCTTTCTCCAGTCATACCTTGGCCTGTCTAGAAGGGTCTGCACTGCCTCCTCTTCTTGAGGGTGAAGCACCGGTGACTCTCTCACTCGCCTCGACACCTCCTCCCCGAAGCTGGTAGGTATGGGTCATGCCTCTGCGCTCCGCACTATGAGGTATTTATCTCACCAGTGCTTGATGGAGTCGGGGCAGACGACGAGCCGACCTCCGTGCCTCGGAGCTAGGTAGTACCAGAACTCTGACCGGTTCTGCTGATGAAGCCGGTAGACAGTCCAGAGTACCCTCAGCTCCGGCTCGATCCCAGCTGCTTGGCAGTGGAATACGAACCCATTGATAACTCTCCACGCGTTCGGCATCAGTTGAATGGGGCTGACCCCAAACCACCTCAGCACTTGGATCGCGAACAGGTGGAGAGGTAGCCGAGCACCGGCAATGATGGCATCAACCGGCCAGAAACACATGTTTACTGGCAACGACGAATTTGCCCTAACCCCGGGACCCGGCAGCATAAGCTCGTACTCCTCCGAAATTTGGAAGCAACTTCGAATCACTACCAAATCCTCCAGGCTAAGTATCGATACCGTTTCATCGGCCTCGGAGGTCTCCCTTGCCTCATTTTCCTCGAAGGCTCTCCCCTCCCGTGAATAATGCGCTCGGCCTCCTCCACTGGAAGTTCTCGAACTCTTTGAAGCCCTGTCAGTGGCCCTGGATACCTACCGAACGACCCCATGCGCTTCGGATCCTCCACTATATTGTCTCGATCGGATACCTTCTTTCCTTTATCTTGGCGACTCAGAGAAGGGACTTCGGCGGCAGAAGGGGAGGGCTCGGAGATAGGAGAAAGAGACATATTTATACTTGAAAAATGACTAAGTATAAATTACCTTTGAGTTGATAGAAACGGTCGGAATTTTCACTGGAAAAGCAATCGACGATCACCGTGAGCTCTCACTAGTCGAAATTACCGCCTGAGTAAAAATTCGGAGAAGTGAGAAATGAGGGGAGGGGGAAGTTTTATAGAGCTGGGCACACGAAATGAGGTTAATGGGCCCACACAGCTAGCCCATTTACACAAGGCGACAAAATAACCTGAACCGTCACATTATTTACCGCGCCTAGCTGTACTATCGCATTAATGACTGTCACATCTGTCAGAAGTTCTGCAGCCGCCAACTCAGCTTGACGTTTCCTATGCTGGCAAAAATTACAACCCAAGTCCTTGGCACATGCTGCCGATCGCTCTTGCCACCGACCATGTTACATAGAAAAAATTGTTACATGTAAAAAATTGGACCTCGGCACATGCTGCCGAGCGCTCTTGCCACCGACCATGTTACATGAAAAAATTGTTACATGTAAAAAATTGAACCTCGGCACATGCTGCCGAGCGCTCTTACCACCGACCATGTTACATGGAAAAAATTGTTACATGTAAAAAATTGGACCTCGACACATGCTACCGAGCGCTCTTGCCACCGACCATGTTACATGGAAAAAATTGTTACATGTAAAAAATTAGACCTAGGCACATGCTGCCGAGCGCTCTCGCCACCGACCATGTTACATGGAAAAAGTGGACCTCGGCACATGCTGCCGAGCGCTCTCGCCACCGACCATGTTACAAGGAAAAAGTGGGCCTCGGCACATGCTGCCGAGCGCTCTTTCCACCGACCATGTTACATGGAAAAAGTGGACCTCGGCACATACTGCCGAGCGCTCTTCCCACCGACCATGTTACATGGAAGAATGGACCTCGGCACATGCTACCGGGCACTCTCGGCACCGACCCTTTTACAGGGGGGAGACCACACCGAACTCCGGCAAAGGTCCCCCCGAACGCGCCTATAGCCTGGCCGAAGTATCAGTGCGCTTTGGCAGAAGGTGCCGAACCCCCATGGATCCTCGGCCTTCTTCATGGCATAAGTTCGGAAGGGGTCGGCGACGAAATCGGAGCGTCTAAGCCATGAAACGACATAAATAACATCAAATCATCTAAATACTACGAAAAAATAATTTAAAATTAAGGAAAAATAATTAAAAATTCTAAAAAATAATTATAAATCCGGAGAAATATTTTTGAAACTCTGGGTAGATAATTATTCCTTAGAAAGGTTAATTAAAGTCCCCCGAATGACAAATCATCACTTCACAAAGTTAGGAAAAATCATCAGAAGTCGAAGAGAGCTCAAGAACAATCTAGAGCGCACTACTAACTTGGAAATTACCACGATATCCCATTTAAAGATTCGACACCCCTCGTGTGGGCTCTGATACAACTCCGTAAGCCATTAAAACAGTGAAACTACTCCTCAAAGGCTGATCAAACTCAATCTTTGGGAGTGGGGAGCTCGTGATATGGCTAAAAATGGGGTTAAATCGGAACCGTCCAAACTTGGCGCGAATCTTAAAGCCTGAGGGTAAAAAGGTAATTTCACATACAAATGGGTCTGAAGCGGGTACTGGGTCTTCTCCTCTAAGACCCACCAATATGCAAACGGGTCCATCTCAGCTGGGTGCGGGGTCCAACCCGCGATGAGCCTAGTCCATCAGGATAGAATTAGGGTTTCTGATTGCATTCAATCAACAGCCCTGATTTGCTCTATCCTTTCACTGGGAATTAGGGATTATATTCCTAATCTGATCCCTTCGGTGGCTATAAATATCCCCCATCCACAACCATTAAGAGGTAATCAATCTTTTGCCAATTTACGCTCTCTCATAATCTTCTCTGATTACTGACTTGAGCGTCGGAGGGTGCGTCGCCGGGATCAACCCCGGTGTCTCGCACTTTTTGCAGGTGAACGGTGGGAGTCAACGGTCCAACTCCGGTGGAGAAGGATAAGGTTTGATTATTCAGTTTTCCTAAGAATCCACAAATAATATCTGTTTGTCTCCACACAAGATTTAGCGGTAACATGTTCCAGAGGTATTATCTCTCCGTTCTCCAATACTATGTGAAGGTGGATTGCCCTGCTTAAAACCTGCATCCTCACGTGGTTGGCTATTCAAAATAAACTCCTCACTGTTGATATCCTCAATAAATAAAATCTCGCTTTTGGCAAAAAATGTGCTTTATGTCTTACCCACTACGAGAATGCTAGGCATTTATTTATTAATTGCACATTCATTCTTCAATTATGGATCACTTGCAAGAAGGCATGACACGTACATTGTATTCCTGGTTTCGTAATTTCTTAGTTGGATAAATGGAGATCGCATCGTGTTAAGCGTTCTTTTAGGGCATCATGGGATTTAACCATGATGACGTTGATTTGGATCATTTGGAAAGAAAGAAATTATTGAATCTTCTCCAACAGTTTTCGCCCCATTAATTGCTTAATTGATGATCTACTTTTTTTCACTAACTTCTGAGCTCGTGTTCTTCCCCATAACAAAAGGGATCAGCTGTGGTAACCAATCTCGATTATGTTGTTGCCTCTTTTATTCATCCTGGTTAACATACCTCTCTGGTTTAATTTGTCTTTTCTTATTCTTTTTTCTTTCTTCTCTTACATACCGAGTCTTTTCTGTACAGACCTGAGCATTAGCAGATGTCGAGGTAGTCTTCTGGCTTTTGTTTCTTTTTTTTTTAAATGTTTTGGTATGCAGGTTTTTGGTTCATCTTGGCCAGGATTACTCCCGCTCCTACTTGCTATTTGTGTTA
This sequence comes from Hemerocallis citrina, assembly GCA_017893485.1. Lineage (NCBI taxonomy): Eukaryota > Viridiplantae > Streptophyta > Magnoliopsida > Asparagales > Asphodelaceae > Hemerocallis > Hemerocallis citrina. The sequence goes on along the minus strand of CM030358.1, from coordinate 362,289,310 downwards.
TGCTTGCTTGTGGTCAGCAGCTTCTTTAGTTCTTCGTTAGGTTGATCTTTTCTTTCTTTTAATGTTGTACTGGTTTATAGTTTATGGAGTTTCCTAACTTCTACTTTTCATCTTATATTTTCTATCACGGTTGTTTGGCTCCGGGTTGCGAGTTCCTGTCTTGCCTATAGTGTGTTTTCGCTCCTTTTGTGGGTCTCTGGAGGGTTGTCCTTACTTATTCCTGTTGAGGTTTTGTTACTGTTCGGATTGGGACTGGCTGTTCTTTGTTATTTGTGTGGTTGCCTGTGTGTGTTTTGTGAGTTTTGGCTGCTCTCTGTGTGTGGAAGTGACAATATATGTGGGTTTTGTGAGACTTGCGTGGTTGGCTTTGTCTGCCTTCGCTGCAACCTGTATGGGTTGCTATTGCTTTTTTCTCTTTACTTGCTTTGTTGGCTGTTGATGTTCTTTTGTTGGTTGCGGTGACTGGAGTTTGTGGGAGCCTTCTTATCTACCTCTGACTGTCTCCGTATTGTTGTTATACATATTTTGTCTTTTAGGTTTTACTTCTTGTAAACTTAATTGTTGTATGTTACTCTTTCATTTTATTTATATAATTATTTTTGAGCTAGAGCTGTTTGACTCTATTTTTTTATTACAAAACAAAAGAAATTCTTTTATTACAAAACAAAAGAAAAGAAACAATATATATATTACAGTTGTTAAATGTACTGCATTTGAATTATAGGGGTATAATACATTAAATATAATATTTATATGAGTTTTTCACAAATAATTATTTTCATATTAATCCATCATAATAGGATTGATGCATAGGAGAAGGTTAATCTATCTATCAAGACATAGAAGAAGACTCCCTCAAAAAAAAAAAAGACAGAGAAGAAGATATACGTGTCAGAGAGGATTCATTTTGCAGTCATTTTGAATTACACAGGAGAACCTCTAAAGAACTATTAACGTGAGTATCCAATGTTATTTTGGATTGGTATACAAATAAAAAATTATAAGGAATTAGTATATAAATATACTAAAAAATCATCTTGAAATCAAAATCATAAGATGAACTTCATTGAGTTTTATCTTAATTTTTGCCACCTCTAGATCAAGATCAATAATAAGAGTCATATGTGGAAATTAAATTTATACTAGTACTAAATGTAGGAATTTTTTCCCAAAATGATCCTATTTGTGAAAGTTTTTCCACAAACGACCTGTTTTTTTTGTTTATTTCCTAAACGCCCCACTCGCTTTTTGAAAAAGCCAGTGTAGTATAATACCTCACGCTTTTTCAAAAAGCGAGTCTTAGGGTTCAGAAAATTAGAAACCTAAGACTCGCTTTTTGAAAAACCGTGGGGGATAATGCTACACTCGCTTTTTCAAAAAGCGAGTCTTGGCCTTTTTTGCCCAGCAACACTCGCTTTTTAAAAAAGCGGGGGGAATTATCCCACACTCGCTTTTTCAAAAAGCGAGTGTCGTTTGGGACTTAAACCCCCCACCCCCAAACAGATCTCACTTTCTTATTTTCTTTCTCCTTCTTCGCTCGCGAAACCCTAACCCATCGTCGATCTTCTTCGATTTAAGGCCCTATTCCATCAAATTAGTTGTTGAATCAATCTCATCCCAGTCCAATCACCCACTTTGTGTTTGTTGGTTCTTTCGAATTTTTTGGTGATTTCCGTGGCGTTCTTCCAAAAGGGGGTTGAACGATTTGGGGGCGTTTCTCGTGGTTCGATTCTTGGGCGAATACTGTGGTATATTTTTCAAACTCTACATTTTCTAATGTTATATTTATATTTAGAATTATTTAGTTAGAAATTGGTTGATATTATTGGAGGTACAATTTGCATCGGCGTTGAAAATGTATAAAATTCGGTATAAAATTAATGGATAATTAGGGTGTAAAATTTGTGAGTGGATAAATGTATATTTGTCCCAGTGAGTGGAGAAAGAAAGAAATTTATGGGAAAGGATACCTATTACATACTAGAAATACTTGGGATAATTTAATCTAGATGTGTATGCATGTTAGAGTGATTGATGGTGTTTTTTATGTTTCTCCAAGATCAAGTAGCAGTGTGATAGTCTGGAACTAGGCAGCATTACATTGGATTTTCAGGAAGCACTAAATTAAAATATGCTTTTCTTTTCTTTTTTGTTTGGGGAACAGAAGTTAAAATATATTGAAGGTATTAAAATATATTATGCTTTGTTCAAAAAGCTCGACATGGTTTTTCTTCTGAGGTATACAGTATTCTCACTTTTCAAATATATTACTCGTGTCCAACAAGTGAGATACTAAGCTGCAAGGACACGATCAAGTGATGATGGATTATGTGGCAATTCTTTGAAATAAACTGATTGGTTCAATAAATGATGTAGCTGAAAATGTGTAAAATTGGTTGATATTATTGGAGGTACAATTTGCATCGGCGTTGAAAATGTGTAAAATTGGGTATAAAATTAATGGGTAATTAGGGTGTAAAATTTGTGAGTGGATAAATGTATATTTGTCCCAGTGAGTGGAGAAAGAAAGAAATTTATGGGAAACAGGTTTATAAGTTTTGAAAAGGTGGATAAATGTAGAATTTGTGAGTAAAATTAGGATATAGTTATTAATAATCAAAATGTTCGTATGTGTTCTATATTTCTTGGTTTTATATTTTGGTATTGTTAATAATGATTGCTCGCTCCACGTTGTAGGATACTCTTTTTTTAGAAAAATGCCACGGACTAGGGGAAATGTGGAGGTAGGTTCTAGTAGTAGACCCAATCGTGGCAATGGACCACGTACATGTTTCGGCCCACCTCCTCGCGGTGGACGTGGTGGTCGTCGTGGTGGCACCGCACGTACTAATGTAAGCTTATAATTTTCTGCATTCGATTTGTTTCATTATCATACAATTATATGATATATTTCTTTGCTGATGTAAATGTTGTTTTGCAGGTCCCAAGTAACCCAAATGTGGCTGGTACTTCTTCCCCGGCCCCTTCTTCATCTACTATTCCCCTTGGAGGTCCAGGTCCCCTCGACCTGCTCTTCTTACTCTTCAGTCGCACCATCGTTCTAGAGATGTGTGGGAGGGCGATTCGAAGGAGTGTACATTCTGTGGGGGTCATCCACTCCCTATGCACCCACGGATTCACCAGATCTTACGAGATTGCGGACTCTACGGTATTGCACTGATGAGCAGCATCAAGTGCGATCGGCCACTGCTTACAGCACTCCTCGAGAGATGGCGTCCTGAGACCCACAGCTTCCACCTTTCAGTTGGGGAGATGACTGTTACATTGCAGGACGTTTCAGTACTTACAGGCCTTCCGGTAGATGGGCAGACGGTGACAGGATCAATGGACTTCGACCCTCCATATTTAGTAGAACAATATCTTGGTGTCGAAGTGGAGACTGGGGCAGTTATTGGGAAACAAATTCGGTTGAAGTGGTTAAAGGAAAAATTCAAGGACCGATTGAGAGATGATTCGACTGAAGAGGAGGTCCACTGCTATTGCAGGGCGTACATTCTGACTCTTTTTGGAGGTGTGTTGTTCCCTAATTCCAGCGGCCATTCCGTCCCCTTGATGTACCTCCCGCTTATTGCAGATCTAGGACGAGTTAGCCAGTACAGTTGGGGTAGTGCTGTCTTGGCATCCCTCTACAGGAGTTTGTGCCTGTGTAGTCTCGGGTCCATGCAGATGAATGGACCGATGATATTGCTTCAAGTGTGGAGTTGGGAGCGCATCCACGTTGGACGTCCTGTAGTTAGGAAACAATCACCCAACTGGATCCATCTCCCTGAGGACCAGTACATGCTACCTCCTCTTGGTGTGTACTGGTCCGGTAACCTTACTTGGACTGCCAACCCCAACAGGTGCCTGACATACTTCAGTGATGAGTTGGACAGGTTGGCAGATAATTGCGTAGTGTGGATGCCCTACACGGAGGCGCGTCTAGCTCGACTGCCGCCCATTTCCCTGTATAGGCGAGATCTTTGGCTAACAAAAGCACCACTGATCAACTTTAGCACAGTTGAGTTCTATTATGTGAACAGAGTGCTACGACAGTTTGGTCTACAGCAGGCGATTCCGATAGCCGAACCATTCAATGCGGACATGCATAAAATTACTGGAATGGGTCGTCAAACAGGACATAATTGGGCCGCCAGCTTCTCGACATATGTGGAGAGATGGAATCTACACAGGTTTGATGAAATCATCCAGAACATTCCACCATTTGATCGAGTCGTGCACGAGAACTATATGGGCTGGTATGGGAGGATGACAAGGCGATACATCTCTCCGACGGGACCGACTCCAGCAGGCGTGGTGGTACCGATACGTCGATCGGCAGCAGAACCAGTAGATGTACATTCAATGCATTTGCCTATGTTTCAACCAAAGGCATTAGCTATTCGTACGATTGTAAGTTTTTTAGTACTATTAAATTCATCAGATGTCAATATAATATTTTGATTTACAAGTATACATGTAGTGGAACTACAAAGTCCAACTTATTATATTTTGTAGAAGGCCCAGACTTAGAGTATGGGCAAGAAATGTGCAGCTGTGCTGAGTAGCAACATAGCCGATGCGGTTAAGGACTTCGCATGCGAGATGCTGACGTCCTGTCGAGCACAAGCTGATGCAGTGGGAGAGGGGGCGACCCTCGATGCTATCCTAAACACTCCCGCTTATCGGACCAGCGCACGTGCTCCTCGTATGATGAGAGTTGCCCGTAAACCACCACGACGGCCTACAAATGAGGAAGAACAAGAGGATGAAGTTGAAGAGGCTGAAATGCAAGTAGAGGGTGAAGAACAACAAGAGGAAGCGGAGCCGATAATAATGTCGGGTGTGACACAGAAAACTCCATCACCGCGAGGTAAGAGGCAACGACGATGTCCCAACTTGTTCACCCCGGACCCGTGAAGCGACTTCATATTTTGATTAAGTGATTTTTTGGTTGTAATTATAACGTGAGTTATTGTGTATCTCAATCTTGTAATCAACTTTTGAAAAGTGGAATCAATGAAATTCAAATTTTGGTATGGGGTGTGTGAGTGTGGTGTTTTATTATTAAGGTTTTGTGGAATTTTTTTGGATTGTGCTGAGAAGTTGGATAGTTTTGGATTGTGGAGATGTGAAATGTGGTTGAAGTTGTTCTGAAATTCAAATTTTGCTCTGAAGTTGGATTGTTTTGTTGAGATGTTGTTAGATGTTTTGAAGTTGATCGTGGAGAAGTTGGAATGTGGATTGTGCGATACTTTTGGATTTTGATGTGCAATATTAGTTGCAGTTGATGCTGGAGTAGTTTGTGGTGTATTTGTCCCACCAAGAGATCAACAATTGGTTTCTTCTGCATACAGAGCAAGACTCGCTTTTTGAAAAAGCGAGTCTTGGTATAAACACCCCGCTTTTTCAAAAAGGCGAGTGTTGTATTTTGCAATTCCAGAGGTAAAGTAGCCTCTGGGAATGATTCACACTCAATAGTCGCTTTTCGGAAAAGTGCGAAGTTCAGACCCAGACTCGCTTTTTTGGGTCTGTTTTCTTTTTGCTAGCAGACTCAAGACTCGCTTTCTGAGAAAGCGAGCCTAGTCATTATTTCCATGGTTTCTAAGAAAGCGACTGTGAAACCAGAGAAGTATTGATCCCTGGTTATCTACAGAATGAAGACTCGCTTTCCCGAACACCGCGTTTATTTATACCAAACTCGCTTTCTTAAAAAGTGAGTCTTGGGCCTGTTTTCTTTTTGCTAGCAGACTCAAGACTCGCTTTCTGAGAAAGCGAGCCTAGTCATTATTTCCACGGTTTCTGAGAAAGCGACTGTGAAACCAGAAAAGTATTGATCTCTGGTTATCTACAGAATGAAGCTCGCTTTCCCAAACACCACGTTTATTTATACCAAACTCGCTTTCTGAAAAAGCAAGTCTTGGGCCTGTTGAAAAAAATCTACAGGCGGAAGACTCGCTTTCTGAGAAAGCGAGGTGCTCTGTATAAGACTCGGTTTTTGGAAAGGCGAGTCTTGCCTATGTTAATGAAATCTTTAAATTAGATTACAATACTCATAACGCAACAAACACACTAGTTAAATGTTCTGAGTCTCTTTCTTCATAATAAAACTTTGATACAAACGAATTAATGCAACAAACACAGTAGATTACACATTGATACAACGAATTAACACAACAAACACACTAGATTACACATTGATACAAAGTCCAAAATAAAAAGTACAAGCATACAATAGTTAAATGTTCTGAGTTCCACTATTAGTGCATCGCCGCTTATTGTGTCCTTGCAAACCACATTTTGAACATTTCATCCCCGTACCACGACTTGACCTATCTCTCACATCATATCATTGTGGATTCTGGTAGTTCTAGGCCTGCCCTTCCTTTTACATCGCAAACTAGCATCAGGTATGAGTTTTGGTCCATCAATAATAGGCCAATATGCTGGATCTAGAATAGGATGAACAATGGAGCGTATGTTTGTGCTAATGAAGTAACGGTGTAAAATTTATCAACGAGATGCTTGTGATCGATTGCACGATATGCACAAGCTGCCAGTACATAAGAACATGGGATATGGTATAGATGAAATTTCATACATGTGCACGTTTTCGTTCCCAAATTCACAGTGTGCAAGTTCCTACCCTTCTTTCTCCACTCACCATGCGTATACCCGTTCTCACGGAAAAAACTCCCGGTTGATGATGGAACATTGTAACCTCATGTCGTTTGCTCTCTCACGGCGACTATCGAGCAGTTCATGTACTCTTCGAGCAAAAATCGTCCTTTCAGATAAAAGTTTACTAGCTTCCTGTCGACGAGTAGTAAAATAAGAGTTCAGACGTAAGAAGATCGTCTCAACAATCGCAGTTACTGGCAAACTACGGACACCTTTCAAGACTGAATTGAACACTTCTGACAGGTTCGTAGTGTAGCGCCCCGAATTTCTAATAAGATATCTTAGAAAATACGTGGCACAATCCCAGCATCCACTTCAATGTAACATTAAACACAACCAACACCACTAAAATTTTCAACTTTTAATACAACAAACTTTTACATAGCACAGCGGAATTCAAAACTACTCAAACAATATTTTCTGTCATTTACAACTCAAATTATCTCAAAACTGCTTTTACAAATTTACACAAACTCTTATGAATTAATTTATCCCAAAAACCAACTCAAGCATCCCACCTCCAACTCTAAGCAACAACCTGCAACATATGAGGCTAGAGATGATCCCTAACCTCCAAAACTAACGGGGTCAGCCATAAATGGTGTGAGTGACAAAAAAACAAACGAACAACATAAATAAACATTAAGCAAGGATTCTTAAGCAACATGTAATAAACCAAATTACATAAAATATGAGATAGCAAGAAATACAACAACAAGTGATACTAAACCAAGTGTTGAGTGTAGAAACCGGAAAACCTCATGCATAAAACTAAGTCGAGAAAACACAAATTCTATATGTGGACTCTCTAATGCATACTTGTCGAAGTCTATGCATCCCACTCTACATAGGTTCGGTGCAAGCCCTTAACGTCTTCACTTCATAGGGTTCAATCCCCCGCTATGCAACTAATCCTATCACGATGACTACTACGAGATAAAGATAAACTGTGAGAATCAGCCCATGCTTGATAATTCCGGAGATAGATCCCACATCTCAGGTAATTTACCTGGATAATTCCGGAGATCATCCCACACCGAGACATTAACACATCATCACATGAATACCACATGTGCGTCGCCTCGACTCCGATAATTCTGGAGATCAATCCCACACCGCAAGTAATTACCTGGATAATTCCGGAGATATATCTCACACCGCAGGTATTTTACCTGGATAATTCCGGAGATAAATCCCACACCTCAAGTAAGTTACTTGGATAATTCCGGAGATTAAATCCCACATCTAAAGCCATACTGAGGTGCGTAACCCATGTTCCCGTTCATCATATCACCATTAGTGTCTGTCCTTATTATTTTTGGGTTACTTAATTACTCAACGAATCTCCTAGAGTTGGTGTACCCTACCGGACTTAACTCAAAACTGAACAACTGAAATGCCTCAACAGGCCTCAACAAAAGAACTCAACGCCGGTATACTAGGGTCATACACATCCTCTAGAGACTCAAATTCAAATGTCCAAACCAACTTTCCACCATAAATAGCTCAACTGAATATCTTAAAATCATATGCTTAACAGATTACAAAGTATAGATTAAAATATTTGAAGACCAATCATTCGAAAGAACATTCAAGTTTATGAAAACTCATCAGTACCAGTCGACTTATTACTGTAGTAGGTCGACTGTCCAGAGGGAAAATGTCCATGATTTTGAGAAAATAAGTTAAGTAATATAAGTTGACTTATAAGAGTCATAAGTTGACTTACCAACAATATAAGATGACTTATAAAAACATAAGTTGACTTACCAACAATATAAGATGACTTACAAAAACATAAGTTGACTTACCAACAATATAAGATGACTTATAAAAACATAAGTTGACTTACCAACAATATAAGATGACTTATAAAAATCATAAGTTGACTTACCAGATCATAAGTAGACTTATAAAAAAACATAAGTCGACTTAAAGGAGACATAAGTCGACTTATAAGAACATAAGTCGACTTATAAAAACATAAGTCGACTTACCAGAGAGAAATTTCAGAAATCTTTAATAAAATATTCTAAGTGTTATAAGTCGACTTGCAAAGTCATAAGTCGACTTAAAATACAATATAAGTCGACTTAAAGGTCATAAATCGACTTACCAGAGAAAAATGTACGATAACTTTGAAAAAAAATAAATTTTAAGTGTACCAGTCGACTGAAAAGGGTCTAAGTCGACTATCCAGAACGGATTTTCAAGAAAAACTAAAGATACAGCAGCTGGGTCGTACCAGTCGACTGAATAGTAGACCAGTCGACTGTCGGCCTACAGTTTTCATAATTTAGATCTGAATACAATAATCAAAACTGAAGTTTTTCTAAAGATTCCTTGTTTATGAAAATAGTTCGTATTCAGGGCAAAATGACAATTCTCAAATATTCTTCATTATGGACACATTACTCAATCATACAATATCTCAAAACTCAATTCTCATGTTTTAAATTCCTAATTCTTTCATTAGGGTTTCTCGATACTGAATTTCTTAACAGTTATAGCCAAGATCTGATTTGAAATCACAAGATCCAGATGTTCACCATCCGATCATAACCATACTCAAATCTTAACATGCTTTCTAACAATGCGATTTTATAAACCAAGATCTACTAGTCATTCATAGATTTCACATACATGGTACAAACAACAACCTTTGCATCGTTCTCATGCAAAATACTCTAACTAAACGACATATCAAACAAACAACCAACAATCGTTCCCATGAATCACTTCACAAACAAAGTTCATATCATTCGCAAAGTCAAAACAAAACAAAACAATGTCACTCACCTTTAGAAACGACGAGATCCAACGAAAAGCCTCCCTTTTTGCGAGATCCAAAACCTCCACTTGCTCCACCAAACAAATCACAAAATTTTGTATATTCCAGTAAATGACGGCTGGAAAAATCCTTTTAAACATCCGGAATAAGAGTTTAGGGTTTCCCAACAATTTTACAAAATAATCCCGTCAAAATACAATTTTACATGTATAACTCTATTCTTGGAAATTCAATCAAATTCATTTAAATTAGGATTTAAAAGGAAAATATAATTCTAAATCTCAACCAATACCGTTCAAAACGTCCAGAATTACACATTTTTACATTTTAACCTTAAAAATGTCAAATTTGCAAAAAGGTCATTCTTTTCTCAAAATTTGCAAATAGTTCCAATTAATTTCAGAAAAATCTGGAAAAATACTAAATAAATTTCAAATATTAAATAATGATTTTTCATGAAGAAAACTTGACTTTCAAACTTCGCAAGAAAGTATTTGCACGTGTTTTGCACGTGTAAAAAGAATAAATCTTTTAGAAAATATTAATTAAATCTCCAAAAATCAGTTTAAATTCATTTTCAAATATTTAAAATGATATTTGAAAATACGGGGTTCTACATCACTCCCTCCTTAGAAGAGTTCTGTCCTCAGAACTACTACTAATGAGTCCAAACCACATACTCACAAAAGAAATAGTATCTCATAAATAGAACATAGTCCAAACAATTGCATACGACAACACAATCAAAATAGAAGGAATACAAATTACATCAATCAATGGTACAAACATTCAAAAGAATCACAATCACATAAAAGAAATACACTCATACAAAAAGCTCAGGGAAATCCTTCTGCATGCGATCCTCTGGCTCTCAAGTAGCCTCCTCGAACTGCTGATTCCTCCACAACATCTTGACCATAGGTATCACCTTGCTCCTAAGAACTTTCTCTCTACGGTCAACGATCTCAACAGGCTGTTCCTTGTAACTCAAGTTCACCTGTAGATCTTCAGGAATCTCTACCAACTGATGATTCTGATCTGGCACATACTTCCTTAACAATGACACATGGATACATCATGCACTTGTGCCAACTCCTCTGGAAGCTTCAATCTATATGTTGTCTTACCAATTCGCTCCACGATCCTGTATAGCCCAATATACCTTGGCGCCAACTTGCCTCCCTTACCAAACCTGATCACTCCTTTGGTCAGAGAAACCTTGAGGAAAACTGCATCCCCAACCTCAAACTCCAAGTCTCTTCATCGAGTATCAGCATAACTCTTCTGCCGACTCTGAGCCTCGATCAATCTCTTGCGAATCAGCTCAATCTGCTCCGATGTCTGCTGCACGATCTCAGGACCATACATCTGCCTCTCGCCAACCTCGTACCAACAAACAGGTGTCCTGCACCTCCTCCCGTACAAAGCCTCATACGGTGCCATCCCGATGCTCGCATGGTAACTGTTGTTATAAGCGAACTCAACCAATGCCAAGTATCTCTTCCAACTACCACCGAAATCCATAACACAAGCCCTCAACATATCTTCTAGCACTCGATTCACCCTCTCCGTCTGACCATCGGTCTGCGGATGAAAAGCGGTACTGAAATCAGTTCTGGTGCCTAAAGCTGCTTGTAGGCTCTTCCAAAACCTTGAAGTGAACCTTGCATCTCTGTCGGAAACAATCGACACAGGAACTCCATGAAGTCTCACAATTTCCTCAATGTACAACTCAGCCAATCTCTCCATCGACCAAGTAATCTTCATGGCTAGAAACTTTCATAAAAAAAGTCATTTTGGGAAAAAATTCTAAATGTAGCTTGTGTGGGGTCCATTGTGAGGGGAATTTTATTTTATTTTTTATAATTTTTTTATAATTTTTTTTTCTCTCTACTTAAAATAATCTGAAAATAGTGTATCAATTTCCCCTCTCAGGCGATATATCTTCTCCTCTCTCTCTCATTAATTTCCCCTCAGATCCGGCTCCTCTGATCGTCATCGACCTCTTCCCCTTTCATTAATCTTTTTCTCCTTTCCCTCATCTCCAAACCCTTTTCGTTTTGTCTCCTTTCGAGGGTTTTAGATCCTTACCGCTTTATCCCCTTTTGTTGGCGCGACTCGCCCTTGTCGAGCTCCAGTTTGTTGGTAGCGGCATCCTCTCCTCTCCCCCTGCCTGTGGTGGCCCTCTGCGCTGCGACTAGTTTCGTCCTTCTTCTCCCACTGCCGTCGCTTGGAGGTTTTCGCCAGTCGGTCCTTGGTGAAGCGGTGGCCCTCTCGACAGTCTTTATCGTCGTAAGTTAGTTTCTTCAGTGCTATATCGCTGTAAGTATTTCTCCAACCCCGGTTTTTTTGTTCCTTTGATTGTGGTGATTGTTTCTTTGGCCAAGCGGCTGCGCATGTCGGTGTATTGCACTTTGATTGTATTCGTTTTTGTCGCTATTCTGAGCTATCTATTTTTATTCTCCTGGGACAGCACCGTTGCTCCGCTCCTTGGGACTATATTTTTTCCCCTCTTCTTAAGTTCCCTAGGGTCGATCTATCAATCCTTTATCGGGAATTTTTTCCTCTCTAAGATTGGGGTTTTGTGGGTGATACCCTTCAACATCCCCTCCCTATATTGTTCTTTCTAGTTGACGATCTATACCCAATCCTTAGGGTTTCTCTTCTTCCCTTAGCCGCGATCTACGTGTTCAGGCAATTCACCATCGCCGAGGCGTATTTGCGCTGCACCATTTCCTCTCGGTGTGGCATCAGTAGTGCCCTGCCATTATTTTCTCCGAGGATTCTTCGTTTGGTTATTGGGCCATTTCTTATTCCCAGGTTGGTGGCCCATGGATCAATCATGGGTCCAAGTTGTAAAAAAAAACTAAAAAAAGGAATGATAGTCTGAGGTTAGTTATTGGTGGGTTGAGTTCGACTATCTCCTCTCGGCCCGGGATCAGGAAGCTTCCAAGAAGCTCCCTTCCCCCTTTATCCCGCCAAATCCCCGCTAAGTTATCTTCAGCTTCTACTTACCCTAATCACTATTCATATCGCTCTCCCATTTCTTGCTTCCAATGTTTGCAACCCGGCCACATTAAAAAATACTGTTTAGCCTCCATGAAGTGCCTCTTTTGCCTTAAAGACGGTCATTCTCGACCCAAATGCTTTGCTCTTCAAAGGCTGCTGGGGATGTCGATCGGGGTTCCGATATCGGAACAAGTCCTAGCAGCGATCGACTTTCCGGCTTTACAACGCAAGCTTCCCGCGGGATCCTCCCACATTCCTAAAATCAAAAAAACTTCTTCCAAGTCGCCGCTTCTCCCCACTCCTCCTCTGATCAACCGCTTAGTCGAACCAATCGTTCTTCCAGCTGATACTAAGGCTTCTTCCACTGCTCTCCCCGCCAAGCTGAATGTATTACAAGTCTTCATCCCCAACTCTGACCTATCGGATCGTTTGAAATATTTCGATACTTATGGTGCCATTTCGTTTAATGGAGGTTCTATCCCTATATTCACTCTCAACTCTTTTTCTTAGTATTTCTTGTAACGTGAAGGACTGGGACTGGTTCCTTAGCTCATGCTCTAACAGAGACGTTGTGATCTGCTGTCCTTCCCCTAAGTTGCTTCAAGATTTGATAGAGAATGCATCCTTATCGATCGGTTTGATTTCTCTTTCAATTCGGAAATGGGTTCAAGTGGTCCCCCCTAAGATCGGTCCCAAGCTTATTCCTACTATTGTTACTCTGCTGGGTCTACCTCCGTTTTGCGACTCTTTGCTTCGGGTGGGTGATATGGCAAAATGCGTGGGTAAGATATCCAGCATCTCCTCAGCGTCTAAACTTGCTTCGGGTTGTATGCAAGTAGAAGCAATCTTTGAGATTTCCGAGCGACAAGAGCGCATTGAGGCCTTTGTGCTGAAGGATGGTCTCGTGACCTTTCCGGTGTCTGTTCAATACCACATTCCTTCTTCCTCTGGAGGCTCAGAATAGGGTATCTCTTCTCAACCTTCACAAGCCACTGCCTTACCCTCACCCTCCCCTTCTTCTTTCCACCCGAGTTCAGTATCTTCTTCTAAAACCCAGTGGAAGGCACCTACTAAAGCCTCTGCTAAGAAAAAATTCCAAGCTCAGAACAAATCTCTTGTACCTGTCAGCAAGGCGAAGATCTCTCCTGCCAAACCGCCGAACCTGGTTTGGATCAACCCGGATCTCCCTTCTTCTCAGTCGACTAAGACCGTACCCAAACCTCCCGTTCTCACGAATGTTCTTCCTTTAACTTCAGCCGCATCAGCCGAGCCTCGTGATGTTAAGCCTTCTCCTCCACCTGTTCAATTAGCTTCAGACTCTACTCCAACTGCCCCCAAGCGTTCAGAATCAGTTTCTCTCTGGCCCAAGTGGGAAGTCAACCCGCACTACGAATCCGATTGGCAACTTTTTCAAAAGCAAGCTCACCTTTCCTCCATCACTTCAGCTGACCCTGATCTGCCCCACATCAAGGTCAAAAGCGATAAGATCTCGAAAGCCCCATCCTGGACTGATCTTGATAACCTGCTGGAGGATGAAGAAGAGGATCGTAAGCGAGATATAGCCAACCGTAAGGTAAGTTTATATTATTTTTGTGTTTGCTCCATTATTGATACTGTTTGGTTGCATTCTATTGCCTTGCATTTGGTGATTCTTAGTGATTTCTTTGCCCGGGTTCCTCATCACCCGCACCTCTACTTTTCTTTCGTTCTTTTGTCGGGAGGGAGCAGTTCCATATCTCCCGACATTAAGTTTGCGATGCATGCATCTTTAAGTGTTTATTTGCCCATCGTCGATGCTAATTTCTATTCTGGGTTGTTCCCGTCTTTGGAACCGTTGAGAGGCCCATTGTCTAATAAATTCCCATTGTCTGTGCCTCGCACCAATTGCCAATCTCCCCCGATTGTCTCTGCGGTCAAGCCCATGGCCTCCGCGGTTCCGATCAAAGGTCTATCCAGGGAACGCTATTCCTCGGATACTAAATCCAATCCCCGTCTTATCAGATCAAGCGCTCGTTTATGGGCTAAAACAGCCGTGTTATCCACTCAGTCTCATTCGGTTAGAAGTCCGTCCACCTCAAAGACCGAATCGTTGAGATCGCCTCTAGGCTCGATCTTTCACCTTCAATTCGATCATTGCTCTCATAGCGTGCTCATTACCAAATCTTCCGTATTAGGTTTTTTTGACTCTATCATCTCCATTGTCTGTGGCTTTCGCCATCAGAGAGAAAGAACGATCAAGAGTTAGGGAGTTCAAAGGTGTTTAATGATTACACTATCATGGAACATTAGGGGACTTAATTGTCCCGATAAGCAAAGATCGATCTTTCATCTAATATCTTCTTCTCACTGCGATCTCATTTCCATCCAAGAATCTAAACTGGAGTCACCTTCGCCCATGATTCTAAGGTCGATCGGAGGAACCATCATCTCTAAATGGATTTCTCTAGACACCATAGGATCGAGGGGAGGTATCCTCTTTGGATATAAAGAGGCTTTATTCTTAATTGTATCGATTAGACGACTCAATTTCTTCCTCATTGTTCAACTCATTTGGATGCCTCTTAACACCAATCTCACGGTTTTTTCCGTATACGGCCCTTCCTCCTCCGAAGGTCGGCCGTTGTTTTGGAGCGAATTCCAATCTCTTCTCCCCTACTCTAACGGGTTATGTATTTTTTGTGGCGACTTTAATGTCACTAGATTTGCCGCTGAAAGATCTAGCCAATCGTCGCTAGGCAATCATTGGTTCAACGATTGCATCCGAATCTTACATCTGACTGACATTCCGTTGTCAGGTAGATCCTTCTCTTGGTCGAACCTCCGCCATCACCCGTCGATGGCGAAGCTCGATCGCTTCTTGGTGTCCATTGAATGGATAGACCGTTTTCACAACACTTTTGCTCTAGCATTACCTAATCCCTCATCTGACCATGTTCCAATTGCGCTTCACTCAGACTTTCACTTCCCTCGCCATCATCAATTCAGATTTGAAAAATTTTGGTTGCAAGACCAGGTATTTGTTAACCTCGTTACTGAATGCCTATCGGCGATATCAAGATCGTCCGGTTTGGGTTCCATTCTTCTCAAACTTCATGCGATTAAATTCGGATGCAAAATTTGGCGCAATGAAAGGCAATTTAACACTTATTTCCTTAAAAAGTTTTTCCTCTCCACCATTGAATCCATAGATAAAATGGAGGAGCGGGGCCCGATCTCGGATGAGCTTTTCAATGAGCGCCGTTCTTGCAAACAGGAATTTTCGGATATTCTTCGACAAGACCACTTGAAATGGGCTCAAAGAGCCAAATTTTGGTGGCTCAAAGAGGGAGATTGGAATACAGCGTTTTTTCATAACTTCGCGTCCAACAGACAAAGATGTAATCACATTTCATCGATCGTTCATGATGGGATTGAACATTCTTCTAACGAGGACATTCACCAATCTTTCCTCCTATTCTATAAAAATCTCCTTGGTTCGTCCAAACCGAGGGCCCTGAGCCTGAATTGGACTCAACTGTACGGTGCGTCTCCTTACGATCTTTCTTCTCTTGAGGCACCGTTTTCTATGGACGAAATCAAAGCGGCGGTATTCGCCTTAAAAAGCGACGCTGCGCCGGGTCCGGACGGTTTCCCCGCCTTCTTTTTCCAAAAGTTTTGGAATTGGTTGAAAGATGACCTTTACTAGATGTTCGCTGACCTTCATCTTGGTTCATTCTCCTTCGATCGCATCAACTACGCGCATATAGTTCTTATCCCTAAAATTTTAGGAGCGAACACCGTGGCGAATTTTAGGCCGATTAGTCTTATCAACTCCACTTTCAAAATTATCATGAAGGTCCTCGCGACTAGACTTAGAGAGGTTATATCTCCTCTTATCGATCCGGCTCAATCGTGTTTCATTAAGGATCGATTTATTCTTGATAGCGTGGCTTCGGCCCAAGAAATCATTTTCTTTTGTCATAATTCCAAAACTGAGGGTATCCTACCCAAACTTGATTTTCAAAAAGCATACGATAACGTTTGTTGGGATTTCCTCTTCGATATCTTAATCCATAGGGGTTTCGGTCCCAAATGGATTGCTTGGATTAAATCCAGTCTATTTGCGGGTACCTCTTCCATTCTCATTAATGGTTCGGAGGGTCACAAATTTAAAATCAAATGCGGTCTCAGGCAAGGTGACCCTCTTTCTTCCTTTCTCTTCTCGCTGGTAGCAGATGTGTTCAGTAAGCTACTCCGCAATGCTTAGGAAGCCCAGGTTATCGAAGGCCTTGGTGATTCTCGTTACTTCAACGGTGTACTGAACCTTCAGTATGCCGATGACACCATCATCCTGGCCAAACCCAATTCTCATACCCTCAGAAATCTAAAACCCCTTCTCTATTGTTTTGAACTAGCCTCTGGTCTTTCTATCAATTTTCATAAATCTTCGGTCGTTTGGCTGGGAGGATCGCCTAACAGGCAGGATGAAATTTTCAAATTTTTTAACTGCCCGGTCGCTTCGTTTCCTATTACCTATTTAGGCATTCCGCTGAGGTGGGGTAAACTTCATAGATCGGATTGGGCTCCTATGATTGATAAGGTGGAATCCAGACTATCGGTGTGGTCAGGGAGGCAGCTGTCCCGTGGCGGTAGATTAATTCTGCTCAATTCAGTTCTTTCCTCGATACCCCTATACATGATGTCTTTCTACTTCATCCCTTCTTGGGTGATCAAAAGAATCGACCAGATCGGAAGTAATTTCCTCTGGTCAGGATCATCAATCTACAATCCTGGGACGCATCTTTGTAACTGGAAACTCATTTGCTCTTCGAAAATTGCTGGAGGTTTGGGGGTTCTAGACCTTAGACACCAAAACCTTGCTTTGCTGGGCAAATGGCTCTAGAGATTCCTCAAAATGGAGGACATCCCCTGGATCAAATGTATCAAAGCCAGATACTTTGTGACCAATGAATGGTGGAGTTTCCCGGAACTTCTTCATCGGCAGGCCTCCCCTTTCTGGAAGGGGATCTGGAAAGCGGCAGCGACTTTCCATTGTGGTTTAAGCCACGGTTGTGCCGATGGATCCATGACCAGATTCTGGACGGATATCTGGATCGGTAATTCTTCATTAGCCTCCGCTTTTCCAGCTATATACCGTCTTGCTGCCAACCCTCGAGCCTTGGTGTCAGATTACAATAGCAACAAAAATGGTCAAAGGGAATGGTCGATTCCACTCTCTTCCAATCTTCCCGCCCATTTAGCCCCCGGTTTGGATAACCTTCTTGACACCCTCAACAATGCGGTTTGGCATGACAAAGAGGATTTCTTTTGGCGCTGGAATTCTTCAAGGAACTTCTCAGTTCGTTCTTTCTATCTCTTTCTTAATTTTAGAGGGATTCTATCGCCATTCTACGACCTGGTTTGGAAGTCTTGTGCACCGTTGAAGGTGAAAATCCTTGTGTGGTTAGCACTCAACAATAAACTCCTTACCGTTGAAATTATCAATAAGAGGAATCAAGCATGGGGGCAATTATGTCCCCTATGCGCCTCAGTCTCTGAGAATGTGAACCACTTGTTCGTAGAATGCGATTACTCACGGTCGCTCTGGAAAATTACTGTACTGGCTTGGGAGGTGTCAGACATTCCGGTCAGTCTGGTCGACTGCTGGACGAAGCGTCCTCCTAATCGCGCTTTCCATAAATCGTGGATCCTCTCCTTCCAGATTATTTTATGGTTAATTTGGAGGGAAAGGAATCACAGAATTTTCCGGCAGATTAATTCTTTCCCTCGTTTGTTATCAGACGATTTTTTGTTTTTATTCAATTTTTGGTCTTCATCTTTAAATACGGAAGCTAGAGAAGCCATGAAGTTTGAGCGACTAGAAAAAGCTTTCCATTGCCTTATTAACCTCAATGCTATTTAAATGTTCACAGCACCTCAATTTTGTACTTTTCGAGCTCAGCTTAGGCTTCTGTAGCTCTCTAAGTTTCTTTTCTGCAGCTCACTCTCTCTATGTTATTTGATTCTGTTTTGATTATAGCGGTGTGGATTAACGCTAGTTCCCTCGATGTCTTGTTTGCAAGATTAAAGGGTAGGAATGCCTACCCTTATAATGCTTTTGGCAGCAGCTTAGACTGCATTTTGGGCATGTTTGCTTTTGGAACTGTAATGTAGGAAGTTTTGGTGGTCGTCTATGGGACTGGCATCTTCCTTCTCCCCTTCCCGCTGGTACACCAGTTCTTTCGTTCTATGCCTCTTGCGTATCATCAGCTCGATCGGATGTTAGCTATTTCTGATCTCATGTGTAGAGATCTTTATGTTTTGTTTCGAAGTTGTTCTCCTTCTGTTTGTTGCTCTTGGTGTATATTCTATCGATGTGGGGTTGTTTTGATTTCCGGTTTGGTTTTGAGAGTGGCAGCATGTCGTGATAGCAATTGGATTGTGCTCTTTGTTTGGGGGATTGCTGTGAACTTGTTTTTTGAGTACTGATTTTGTCATATTGCTAGTGCTCTTGTTTTGTTGATATTTACTCAGTCTGGCTGTTGTTATGCTAGGGCGAGTTCTTTTCTACAGATCCTAATATGCTTCTATGAAGCCTGTCTTTAGCTATATAAGCCGGTATTTATTTCCATTTTTGGCAGAGTTTTTTGGTTTCTGTTCTGTTATTGAGCTGATCTGCATCGATCGGTGTCATCTGGAGATGTCTGTTTTGTGGAGTTTGACCTCTATGCGCTGATGCGGTGCTGCAGCTCCCCTCAGTGTCCTCTTGATCGCAGGAACGATTTATCTTCTCTGAGTCTTCGAAGGCTGGTATTTGGAGACGGAGGAGCCTTCGTCATCCCAGGTCTTCTCGATCTGCGCGGCTAGTGATCTGCTCCCTTTTCTGGCGCAGTCGGCTGGCGCAATCAGCAATCGTTTTGTATTGGTTGATCTTGGAATGTAGTCGTTCATTTCATTTATAGAGTCCAGTTTGACTCGGTAGTTGGTATTTAGGAGTAGTGTCTTTGGGTATCTTGTTTTACGCCTTGTAAGACCAATCTATTGTTATTATTGTGTTATTAATGCATGGCTGGAGTCTTTTGACTCTATCCGTATCATCAAAAAAATATACGTATTTTTGGTGATGCTTCACTCGGAGTATCAGGTCCCACATGGAGAGAGGACCACCCCCACATCACTTTCAAATGTTAATTTTCTATTCATTTTTTTCATTTTAAAATATCATTTCACATCGTACATAATGTATAGAAACAGAGGGGAATATAGTTGAATTGCAATAAAATTATAATTCGTGATAATTAATTCGTGTCACTATTTACATCTTAGAAGAAAAATATTTTATTAATGTACAACCATAGAACTCGACGTTATCATTGGTGTAGTTATGTGACAATGAAATTAGATTTATATATTTGAATTTTTCTTTGGCTCATCATTTTAAAAATTCCATGTCATGTAATATGCACACGTAATTAAGAGATAGAAATAGCTAGATTGAAGTTATTTTTAAAAAAAATTAGTTACAACAAGAGATTAAAAAAAATAGTTATATTTTAATTTTAAATTTATATTCATTGTCATTTTAAAAATATCATCTCATGTCATATATAATAGATTAAAAATAAATTAGAATTAAAAGGAAAATAATAAGTAATAATTCATGATAATTTGTATGTGGCACGAGATTAGTGCATAATCATATGTATAACATGAGTTAATTTACCATTTAAAGGTTTTGCTAATGCACAACAGAGCTTGACGGTATTGTTTGTGTCTCGCATGACTTCCATGCTAGTTTATTTTTTATTAATGGAGTTTTTTAGGCCGAGAGACCATTAGTGAAAGAATTTTTTAAGCATGGACATGACATGTTGCAAAAATGATGATGACATGTGGCGAGGTCCAGTTAAATGCCAGAGTAATCGGATTTATTTTTTTGAATTTCATTTTAAATGTCATTTTAAAAATGTTTTATCTACGTAATTGAGGAATAAAATAGTTGGATTTAAAGTTTACTAGTATTATACACGTGCTGTGCACGTGGAAAAAAATTGGGAGGAATGAAAAGGGCAAAAAAAAATTTTACCTACACGTGGGTTGCACGGGTTGGATTAAGAACAAAGGCCTTCTCCCATTATAGTAGTAGAGATAAAAAATAGTTATATTAAGGGATAAAAATAGTTATATTTAGAATTTAGAATTTTCTATTCATATATAATTTTAAAAACATCATCTCATGTCGTACATGTACATAATAGGTGAAAGTAGTTAGAATTAAGAAAAAAAAACAGTTAGAATAAAGATTAGAATAAAGAGAACCAAATAGTTAGATCAAATTAAGTTATAATCCATGATAATTCATGTGCAGCATGAGATTATTGCATAATCTTTCACACGTAAATTCAAAATTTACATCTTAAAGATTTTTTTTTGACAAATGTGAGATAGTAGAAATTAATGGTATCTTTCCATAGTATATAAAATTATTCAGTTGGTCTTTCATGTGTGGACTCAGTATCATTTTCTTGAACATAATCTAAGAAAAAGGGAACCTCATTTAGGGGTGGCATCAGGTTCGGGTCGGCTAGGCCCGGCCTGCCCAGAAACTAGGCCAACCCGATCCTGAAATGCTCCCAAGCCCTGACTTGGCCGGGTCCCCGTTTTGGCTAAAAAAACCACATTGGGCCCGGCCCGGCTCGAACCGGGACTGGTTTGAACCGGCCAGGTCCAGTCCGGGTTGACCCACAGGCTGACCGTTGTAGGTTTGAATTTTTCTTTTTCTCAATTTTTTTAATTAAAAATATATTTATATAATTATCAAAATACCCCAAACGGATCTATACTTGCTGTTTTTTGGGGTATTTTGGGAAATCTAAAATACAGAATCTATTTATACAACCTCATTACATTCATTTCTCTTCACAAATTCACTCAACTCTCTCTATTCTCTCTCAACAAATCAACGATAAACAACAACAAGAATTGCAAGGATCAACATCAACAACAAGCTCTTAACACTCTCTACTACCATTCTTTAAATATACATTCTACACTCATATGATATTTCTGTATTTGTTTAATTTTTAGAATTAGCATTATTTTCATCTCTTTCTCTTTTTTTAGATTGTAGTAGTAAATTTAGAACTAGGTCATTACTCTGATTTTGTGTTTTATTGTACTCCTTTTTTTAATTTTTTTAAAAAACATACATTGGTTCATTTCTTAATTGTTGTTGTTTTATTGAACTCTCTTATTTTCTTTTTTTAGATTTTGTTCAATAACATATACTAGTTCGTACTTGTTTTGTAGAATTGTTTAGTTACTTTACATGTTTTGTAGATTTTTTTTAAAGAACATACACTATTTCATAATTTGAATTTTGTTGTTTTTTAAAATTCTCTCCTGTTATTTCTAGATTTTTTCCTCCTCCAAACATATATACACTAGTTATTAATTAGATGACATATAACCGATCATGCGGCAGACATAGTAGCCAAGAGTCAAGCTCATCTCGTCGCATTCCTTCAATTTCTTTAATTCCACAAACAGATAGTGAAAAATATTTGTTAATTTTAATAGTATTCCCGATTTTCAAGATATTCCACACCCTAATCTTTGTACTAAAAAAAAAAGATTACAAAAAAAACCAAGTCAAAAATCTGCGAGCCCGCACTGGCCCGACCCGACCCCAACCCCCGGGGCCGGGGTGCCGCCCCCCCCCCCCCCCCCCCCCCCCCCGGGCCCGACCTGTCGTGGCCCAGAACCAGGTTAAGACCACAAGTTTTCGAACCCCCCCCCCCCCCCCCCCCCCCCCCCCCCCCGCTCATTAGAATATTGGAAGCTCCACATGATCAGTGGATGTAGTGGTATTAGATGAATTAAATAATGATAACCCTTCCCTAAAAAAAAAAAACAATTAAAAAAAAAAAGCCAGGTACAAAGCACCCAAAACTAATACCAAAAGCAAATCCATTATTAATCCTTTTCACGAATATTAATTTGGTATGAAATTTCAAAATTTTGGGCTGGCATCAAAACCTTAAAACATTTTATATAGTCTATATAAATAATATCAGATTTGCATAAAAAATTTATCGTTTATATAGTTTTGATTTGGTTCTACTATGTAGGCATTACTATCTGGAGTTTTTCGTGAGTTAACCGAGTTGACCCACTTTTAAAATTAATTTTAAAGATGATCCACTTTCCAAACTAATTTCTAAAGTGAACTAGTTTTCATAGGTCAACTGCGGCCTATTAAATTGCAAGGCTGCAGTTCCCAACCGCAGCCTCTTCAAAAATGTAAGGGTCCGTTTGTTTTGCAACTCAGAATAGAGTATTCAGAATACTCTATTCTGAGTTGGCGTTTGTTTTAAGTCTTATTCCCAATCTCTATTCAGAATACTCATACCCCCTATTTTCCAAAACACCTCCTTCACACTCTTCTCACACCTCCTTTACTCTCTATTCAGAATATTATTATTATTATTATTATTATTATTATTATTATTATTATTATTATTATTATATTATTATTATTATTATTATATATTATTATTATTATTATTATTATTATTATTATTATTATTATTATTATTATTATTATTATTATTATTATTATTATTATTATTATTATTATTATATATATTATTATTATATATTATTATTATTATATATATATTATTATTATAATATTATTATTATTATTATTATATATTATTATTATTATTATTATTATTATTATTATTATTATATATTATTATTATTATTATTTATATTATTATTATTATTATTATTATATATATTATTATATATATTAATATATATATATTATTATTATTATTATATATTATTATTATTATTATTATTATTATTATTATTATTATTATTATTATTATTATTATTATTATTATTATTATTATTATTATTATTATTATTATTATTATTATTATTATTATTATTATATATATTATTATTATTATTATTATTATTATATATATATATATATTATTATTATTATTATTATTATTATATATATATATTATTATTATTATTATTATTATTATTATTATATATATTATTATTATTATTATTATTATATATATATATATATTATTATTATTATTATATATATATATATTATTATTATTATTATTATTATTATTATTATTATTATTATTATTATTATATATATATATATATATATTATTATTATTATTATTATTATTATATATATATTTTATTATTATTATTATTATTATTATTATTATTATTATTATTATTATTATTATTATTATTATTATTATTATTATTATTATTATTATTATTCAAAATTGATATTCAAATTGATATTCAAAATTGTCAGATATATAGCAGAACAGCTTTTAAACTCTCTTTTTCAAAAAAACAGCTTTCAGATAATAGTTTTCAGTTAGAAATATAACCGAACAACTTTTAAACACTCTTTTTCAGAAAAACAGCTTATTCAAAATTGATATTCAAATTGATATTCAAAATTGTCAGAAATATAGCAGAACAGCTTTTAAACTCTCTTTTTCAGAAAAACAGCTTTCAGATAATAGTTTTCAGCTAAAAATATAACTGAACAGCTTTTAAACACTCTTTTTCAAAAAAACAGCTTTCAGATAATAGTTTTCAGCTAGAAATATAACCGAACAGCTTTTAAACACTCTTTTTCAGAAAAACAGCTTTCAGATAACAGTTTTCAGCTAGAAATATAACCGAACAGCTTTTAAACACTCTTTTTCAGAAAAACAGCTTTAAGATAATAGTTTTCAGCTAAAAATATAACCGAACAGCTTTTAAACACTCTTTTTCAGAAAAACAGCTTTAAGATAATAGTTTTCAGCTAAAAATATAACCGAACAGCTTTTAAACACTCTTTTCAGAAAAACAGTTTTCAGATAACAGTTTTCAGCTAGAAATATAGCAGAACAGCTTTTAAACTCTCTTTTTCAGAAAAACAGCTTTCTAGATAATAGTTTTCAGCTAGAAATATAACCGAACAGCTTTTAAACACTCTTTTTCAGAAAAAACAGCTTTCAGATAACAGTTTTCAGCTAGAAATATAACCGAACAGCTTTTAAACTCTCTTTTTCAGAAAAACAGCTTTCAGATAATAATTTTCAGCTAGAAATATAACCGAACAGCTTATAAACACTCTTTTTCAGAAAAAACAGCTTTCAGATAACAGTTTTCAGCTAGAAATATAACCGAACAGCTTTTAAACTCTCTTTTTTAGAAAAACAGCTTTCAGATAACTGTTTTCAGCTAGAAATATAACCGAACAGCTTTTAAACACTCATTTTCAGAAAAACAGCTTTCAGAATACAGTTTTCAGCTAGAAATATAACCGAACAGCTTCTAAACTCTCTTTTTCAGATAAACAGCTTTCAGAATATCAATATTCAGAATATAGGCTAAACAAACAGCTTTTTGGCTCATATTCAGAATAACTCTATTCAGAATACTCTATTCAGAATACTCAATTCAGAATACTCTATTCAAAATATCAAAACAAACGCACCTGTATTTTTTCGATGCAGCAATTTCTAAATGTGGCCTTTATTCATTTGATGTTTGGGCTAGAGAGACTGCACGACTTGGACAAAAATTTCTAAGTAAAATGTGTTAAAAACATAGGCTGCGGTTACGAACTGCAGCATATATTATATATATATATATATATATATATATATATATATATATATATGATATGGGTCAGAAATAACGTGGCCCGTCTTGGGCCACAGGATCTCCTCAGGATACGCGCTCTTCCTGATCCTCCGGATCCGCCACGTCAGCGTCGGAAAACCGCCCGGACCTCTGCCACGTCAGTCCGGAAACCGCCTCGGCGTCTGCCACGTCAGCCCTATACCGCCCAGTTTTCCACCGCTTCAGCCACTTGGGCAACCGGGTCCAGACCCGGCC